>RDPX01000003.1:93308-128328 GCA_003991215.1 Morbakka virulenta
CCACCTGTCTGTCTGTCTGTCTCTCTCTCTCTCTGTCTCTCTCTCTCTCTCTCTCTCTCTCTCTCTCTCTCTCTCTCTCTCTCTCTCTCTCTCTCTCTCTCTCCTTTTATTGTACTGTGTAACTATTTCAATGTACAGATCAATTCAATCCAATGTGTTATAAAAAATATTTTTGTGAAATTTATACAGCTTTGAAATGGTCTCAGCTCACCAAATCATTAAAACTTCTTTTAAACAGTAATTCGATCTCAGGTAATTTTTAGTTAATAAAAGGATACATGTCAGAAAGAAATGATAAACTTCTAATTGTAAATAACGGTTAACCCCAGCAAGGTATCTGAAAAATGGAGCGGTTATTCTATCAACACTTACTTCCCATTTTAGTAGTCTGTGGTTGAACTGTTATTTGTGAGAGTCCAAAGGAACAGAAATCGTAGCAAAAAGTTTGTGGTTATGGGGTACCTCTTTTCCATATCAAGCTTTTTCACACTTTTACACTCTGTATTCACACTACGTCACGAGGTGTCAACAAGTTTCTATTAGGTACATCGGTACTTGTAGCCATAATTAATGTGATTTAACAGAAAAGATTATAAATGAACCATTTCATAGCTGAGTGATAATAGGTTTCCTATAAAAATGTACCAAGATAAAACGATCGATTGGTTGTATTTGTTATTAGATATCAATTTACGCTATATTTACTCCCACTCAATTTAACCGAGTCGCAAGAAGAATGGAGAACTAAAAGAACACCCACATGGGTCTGCAATAAAAAGTAAAATTTATTTCTGTTGTTTGAGATTTTGATAGAGTTTTTAATACACATTTTTCAAGAAATTAAGCGGTCCAAGAAACCGCTTAATACGAGACTCTCCAATAAATGATCCCCCAATATGTTACAAATTTTATTATTTATCAAAAAGTCCTTAAGAAATTGTAGTACTTCAGTAAAGAAGGAGCGTTCCAATCTGAGACAGATTAAAAGAATACATTTTTAACAATGTTTGTTTGGAATGCTATAGGAAGGCATGTGTTCCTTTTTGCAGCAGTATAGTGAGTTAATAGATACGGAAGTTATTAAACCAAACACGTGATCATGCCTGACATAAGAAATACCTTTAAAATTTGTCATTATATTTTTAGATATTTTGATTTTGTTGATTTTGAAAAATACGTAAAAATACGTTGAAGTCATGAATAGATGAGTTTTTGTTGATTCAATACATGTATGTGTCTTTTCTGAAGATGCATTTGAAGTCTACTCCCATCCATCTATTACTAACCTACTCTTAAATCCTTTCCAAACTGACCTTCCTAATAGTGACTAAGTATCGAAGCTTTACCTACATCCCTCACCCCTATTTTTGTGATTTATAGCGTTACTTTCTAGATTTTATCCATTCAATCTTTCAAAGTAATTCAAAGTGGAATTTTGTTAATAGACATTCTGTGCAAAAGCCTCAACTAGGTGTTACCCTCAATTGCATCCATATATTACTGCAACTCCTGAAAACATCAGGTAATGAACGCAGAGCTTTTTAAAAAATACTTCAAGATTTGGGAAGCATAGGAAAGGCTCTGTTATTTAATGTCATTTTATTGAAACCAATACAATTACACTATTCCAAGTTTACATCCCTGTATATTATTGTAGTTAAGGAGCACCATTTTTTCTTGTTGGTTTGTTATCGTGGTGAATGGTCCAGAGGTAAAGAACCCACACAAAGTAAAATCTTAATTTGTTTTGCCACACATTGGGTAGTGCACAGGACTGTTTATCTAAAGAGGTGTACTGCCTATCTTAATAGCTCTACATGTATCTGTGTAAGACAGTGTTTGTCTGTATGCATTTATCTATAAATTGGTATAAATGTGCACATGAAAAAATATTGCAAGCTTGGATGTTGAATGTTTGCCAACTTCTAAATGTAACCATATTTTTATGCACAGATTAAATACGTGAATATTATATCAAAGCTGTGTTAAACATCCTAAAGAAACTAGATCAGATGCAGCAAAACTAATATACCATCCTAAAACACCAAATAATATTGATTTTTCTATGAAGGAACATAGTGTAACATCAAGCTAAAAATTAACAGCAAGGTTTTGAATTTTGATCATAATGTGTAACTAATTAGTTTCTTTGTTTATATATTTTTACTCTCAATGCAGACATAACTTTTATATATATATACCATCTATATTTGAAGATTTACCTTTGTGGATTTAATTAGAATCCTTGTTTAACACTGCCTTTAATCTCCGAAGTGCTTCAAAAATAGTCACATTTTTGAAAGAAAAGGCATGCATTTCGTTCCTGCTATCACCAAGCAATGAAAAAGAGACTCTGTGGTAGGATGCGGTTTTGACCAGTGTACAGTAAGTACAAAAAGAAGGGATCATTGCTGTTTGAAATTCCTAATTATCGTCTGGCACTCATTTGCTTATTTTTATTGTTTCTTTTCAAGGCATTATCATCCTCTTTTGATTTTTGGTAATTTTAGAGGAGTGCAACATCAATCAAACTTTTTGATACCTAGATAACGTTCCCATCCATCTATATAGATACATATTTGTATTCAGCATATACATACAAATATTATAAAGTGCAAAAATACGACAAAAGGAATAGACAGAATTTATTGCAAGGTCTTATACTAGTTTGCCACCACGAGAAAAATTGTCTAAAGATGGCAAAGTAGAGGAAAATTGTTGAGCAGCAGCAAATAATGTATTCCTTTCTTAAAGTATTTTTTTTGCTCTATAGTAAGCTTTGCAACTCTGGTACTGAGCATTTTTTATTAGTCCAGACAGCCAGAAATGAAATAGATACACTTTATTTATACATGCCAATATTTTTTAGGATTGGAATAGAGAAATATAATCCATCACAGCCTAATTGTCAAGGCATTACCAGTAATCACTTCAAGGAATATATTACCAATAGCAATCATTTGACATTTGCATGTGTATTTGGAGATATATGTGTATGTATGAATGTATATGTGTATGAATGTTTGCATGTATGTATGTGTGTACGTGTGTATACATGCACATATGTATATATGTATGTATGTTTACATGTATGTATGTGCGTATGTGTGTATGTGTGTATATGTGTGTATGTATGCATGTATGCATGTATGTATGTATATATGTGTATGAATGTTTGCATGTATGTATGTATGTATATGGGTATGTATGTTTTTTGTATGTATGTATGTATGTATGTATATGTGTATGTATGCTTCCAGTATGTATGTATGTAAGTATGTATAAATGTGTGAATTTATGTATATATGTATGTTTGTATGTTTGTATGTATGTGAGTATAAATGTATGTATTTATATTTGTATGCACGAGGAGAGAAGTAGCAAAGGTTTTCTTAGATTAAATCTTAAATTTCCTTATATCCATGCACATACAAGACTATTTATAAACAATTTCGAACTGGCTCTTCTTATGTTATTTTGAACGGTATTATATTGCCCATTATAACAATTTTTAAAACTACATTGCACTAATTGTGACAGTAATACAAGAAAGTGTGTATATACATATATATACATATATATACATATATATATATAATTATACAGTATAAACTGCATTAGAACTAGTAAGAGAATATTTGTTTTTACTGTAAATTGATTAAAAAAGGCTATGGATAGGCGTGGTAATAGTTGGTGTAGTCTTTATTATTGCATCAATATTAAATATAGTGGATGACTAAAATATCAAAGAAAGTATGGTGATAACTAATACTTTGTATATGTCAAATACTAAAAAAATATCTCTATTTCTAATGCATTTTAAATGTACACCTTTAAAACACTTACTTAGCATCAGTTTTATTATTGTATCAGCATCAAATGTGGTAGATGACTGATTTCTCGAAGGAAGTGTTGAGATCGCTCACTAATTGTTTATGGTAATGACCAAAATAATGTCTCAATTTGGAGTAACATTACAATAATTTACCCAGGTGAATTGTTTAGTATACAAAGGCTGCTATAAATGTCTAAATTTCTAGCAATATCTGCCATTTTAGAAGTTTAGAAGGCTGGATTATACAGTCGCGACATTTATATCCCATCTGATATACGACAGTTTTATTAGGTAATAGACGGAAGTGCTTGTCATATTGATATCTTGATTGCTAAATCATTGGAGATAACAATTTCTATTATAATCTATATGCATATTATCGTATTGGGGGCTATCATATAATGTTTTCAAAGCATATATCAAATGTATTCGCACCACATCCTTGTGAACACATGTAATATCCAGACAGAATACGATTTAACGTGATTTCCTTTTCACCTTATAGTTCAGATCCTGTTTCAAACAAAATTAATTCTGCTATCCAAAGAACTTGTTGAAGCAGGAAAGGTAAACTCTGTAGTAGTCAAAAATATGGCTTCATAACCTGGGGTAGAATTTTAATAACAAATCAATCGATGTGTTGACGAAAAATGTCAGCTCCTGCAAGCATTATCAGCACAGAGATCAGTATAATCTCTATGAGATTTTTCCTGATGGCATCATGGTAGTATCTTTTGAGCATCTTATCTTAATGAAGACGGTTAGCAATGGGATTAAGTGATTAACTGTAATATCAGACTTCAAATGCAATATACGTCAGGGTTTAGAGATCGATATAAAACCTAAAAGACTCTATTTTGTGAAAGCAGAAGCCTGCCAATCTCAAGAATAGCTGTTTACAAGGTTTCAGGGATATCCAATGAAAAATACAAATTTGAAATTTGTGGTGCTAAGAAAAGAATAAGAAGGATTTTCTCACTTACTGTCTTAGTGAAAATATTGTTAATGTAGCAGCATCACTGTATCGCTTTATCTTTATTCTACAAAGACCATCCTAATTGTTCAACTGATGTTTTCAAATGACCATTGAAAATTACCTCGCTTCATATGAAAAAGACCAACCGATCATTTGAGGGAATTACATGAAAATTTAAGACCGGCGTCAGCGCATGCTTTTAAGTGGTCGGATACTAGAGATTTTAATTTCAACGAAAAGAAGGTCAGAATGAACAAGGTTTTTATTCAATATAAGATTTAAAAGTTCTATGTTTTAAAGCACGCTACTGCATTCGTAAAAGTGTAAAATTATGGTAAAGATTCTTTGTTAGCTCTAAAAACATCTTTAAAGAACAAGGATATATACAGACCACAGTCAACAAAAGCAACGACGATCATAACTCAAATTTGAAACAACCTCTTCCTTTTACATCTATTCAAGTTTCTTATTACAGGTATAAAATGTCTTTTTTACAATGCAAACAACATTTGTTTCACTAAAGAGTATGCTTTGCATATCAAGAAAATAAGTCATATTTTTGTTTCGGGTGTAAGTTAATACAATAACAATAAAATTGTTTTTCACACTGGAAGTCAAAATGATGCTTGAAAAGCTCTGAGGCGAAACTTTCATAGTAATTATGTGATAGCAAATTATGCTGGTCTGGGGTTGGTCAAATTTATGGGTATATGTATATATATATATGATTCCTTCTAATCTAGGGTATTTATGATAACAAGTTCTCAGTGCATATAGAAGAACATGTAGATGAGCATCGTACAGGAATGCGAAAGACGAAAAATTATAATTATAATTGCAACTAATAGTTTTACGATATTTCGATGATCAGACATGACGATCGAAATATGGTGAACTAAGAATAGGTTAAGGCAATTGTTCTTCTCTCATCCGAAACAAATTTATTTTCACGCTTTACTTTTACTGTGTAAAAGAATTTATCTTTTATATGTATATCTGTTTCTACATTTGCATGTAGGTATGTACAATTTTTGTATATATGTAAATTGTATATGTACGTGTGGGTGAGTGTACGAATGAATGTTTGAATCTTTTTGCTTATTTCTATGTACTTAGAAAATATAAAATCATTACATTTGGATTGCATGGAGTGGAGTTACCTCGAAGTCACAATTTTCAAACGTTAAACGAAAAAATCAAATCACTTGCCCACTAAATACTTAGTACCAGCAACACATCTAATGCTTATCAGTGCAAATTCGAAGCTCGGAATGTTTGCATTCCATAAATTAACCCCAATCAATAACCATCGAGACAATCAGAAAGAGAATTCCTGATGGACCAGAGTGCTCAAACCACTACAACGGCAGTTATCATTGAATAGTCACTAGGAACTTCGTCACTTATCTCATGAGTGTTCAATAAACAAACAAACACACAAATACACACATACGTATATAAGACACAGGGATAATAATCTTCTCCATTAATTACTGGATCAGTTCCAGAATGTTGTGGAGGGCTGTTGTTGTTGGGTCTCATTACTTGAGCTACACATTCTAAATGCTGCATTTTACAGGCGATTGATTATCTTAATATAACTAATAAGTCAGACACAGTCAAACGTTGAATTTTCTGAGGGAAAACGCAAATACTGCCAATAGAAATACGAATGCAGACACCAAATAGAAGTGATCTAGAACATTGTGATAAAAATAACTTTTTTTTATTAGTATGTGAAATTAGTGATACTACTAATATATTAATTAGAGAAATTTTGAAAAACTACTAATTAAAGTTTTTCAAAATGTTCTGGCTGACAAAAATCCCTCTGTATTCACGAAAAAGATTAAATGTATTTTTATTAGGAGATTACAAGTGAAAACAATACAAACTCGGTATTCGTGTGAAAGAAAAAGGAAAAAAAATCCTCTTTTAATAAGAATAAAAGCTATTCTTAAAATTTCTCTTCCTGTCTTTCTTATATGGTGTAGATATCCTAGTATCTTAAGCTCAGTGGAACCATGGCACCAAAAATAATTACTTTTTAAACACATTTTAGCTTGATTAGCAAACGGCAATGTCCTTAGCCTTGAGTTTCAGGCAAAAGTAAAAATAATAACAATTACGCCTTGTTTCTTTCGAAAAACTGAATTTTGTTAGAGACCTACAGATGGCTATTTTGCTTTTATTTCTAAATGTTCTCAATCAATCAATCTGGGTGCCGTGCCAGAATTCTGGCGTAGGAGGCAGCCATAAGAGCCTTTTCTTGGCGTTTCTTCAGACCCTGAGCGCAGTGGGTCTCCAACCAGTTGCACTTTCCAACCATGCCCCCCAGTACGTAGTTCTTTGTCTTTCCCTTGATCTTTTTCCTTCTGCACGGCCAGTCAGCACAACCTCTTCAAGCTTCTCCTTCCCTATCACAAGCCCTACAAACCGAATCTGCCTGTTCACTAAATATTCTATGGTCTTTAAATAAAAAGAATCATGTTTTTAGAATAAACCATTTAGAAATATAGGCGGTGTTCTATGTAGTAGAGTTTGTTTAAGAAGCTTATAGGGATATACACTGGGGTTCAGACTCAGCAATCCCGTTTGAAAATAAGGGTGTTGGAAAATTAAACTGATGTAGTGGTAAAATGATTTTTTAATTCTTAAGTTTACGTTGGTTTGTTTTAAAGGTAAGCAAGAAGCAAAAAGTTACAAGTTTAATATAGAAACATTCATTGTTCCATATTGCTTTACTGAACTAGCAAAAGATGTTATTTCTGTCCAATCCTTTTAAATCTTTTTTACTTTATCTTCTACCGCCAATGTTTAAACTTTACAAAATGGATACTTGATCAGCATCTGGTGAAATTATAACATAATAAATGTAACAACAATATAAAATAAGGTAGAAAATGTTGCAGTGAAACTTTTTATTGATTTTGATAAAAATATAAAAATTGGAGTCAGTCTTAGATAACCAGGGTTTGCTTTGAATTTAATACGTTTTGATGTTAAATGTGAACGACTTATACATAAAACCCTACTAGAATATATGCTTGAGCCAGTTTCTTTTTAAAACAAAGGAATTGATTGGTGCTTGAAGTCTTTTTAATAATCCTGCCTTCAGATATTGCTATCCTCAGTTGTTGGATTGCCTGATAACAGTTGCACCGAGCTTGCAACCATAAGATACTCAATAACATAATGTCAGAGTATTTACAGTTTCATAAGCCCTTACATCACATGTAACACAAGACTGTTAATTTCAGACTTAAAGAGAAAAAAAACTACAGGCCAGTGAGACAGAAATCATTCTACAGTTTGGGTAGGGTCGTTGTATGAACACAGAAGGAATAAAGGTATAAAAAGTTTGGCGAGGTAGAACTAGTTTCTGAAGAAGCAAGAAATGCAAGAGTAAAATGACTATGCCACTTGGTGAGAAGAAAAGATGATGCCACAATCAAGAAAGGATGACATCGACAAGTTAGAAGAAAGAAAAGTCAAGGCAGACAACCTGAAGGAAAGAGATCTGGTAAAGGGGAATACTGAAGCTGTAAAAGGTGAAACGATGAATAAAAGAAGTCGAATCAAGTGAAGAAGATCGAGACAAGCAATTGAAGCAATGTGGTTTTAGACCACACTCTATGTGAGAAAGTGACAAATAAATTTACTCGTCTTCAAAATTATCTTTGTTTTTCTCAGTTTCATTTTCACAGATAAGCAGTTATAGTTCTTTACTCAAAGTACTGTAAAGATTGATGACAAAAAGTGCTGCTTGAATGTGAGTCAATTGATGACTGTTAAGTATAAGATCAATTTAATTCATACAGATTTTATGAGCTTTTAAGATTCGCAAGATGTACAGTATGTGCCATTTTTTCAAGTAAACGTCTATCCATCTGTCTATCCATCCCTCTATCTATTTATCTATCCATCCATCCAGCTATCTATCTATCTATCTATCTATCTATCTATCTATCTATCTATCTATCTATCCATCTATCTATCTATCTGTCTATCTATCTATCTATCTATCTATCTATCTATCTGTCTATCTATCTATCTATCTATCTATCTATCTATTTGTCTATCTATCTATCTATCTATCTATCTATCTATCTATCTATNACAGATTTTATGAGCTTTTAAGATTCGCAAGATGTACATTATGTGCCATTTTTTCAAGTAAACGTCTATCCATCTGTCTATCCATCCCTCTATCTATTTATCTATCCATCTATCCAGCTATCTATCTATCTATCTATCTATCTATCTATCTATCTATCTATCTATCTATCTATCTACCTATCTGTCTATCCATCTATCTATCTATCTATCTATCTATCTGTCTATCTATCTATCTATCTATTTGTCTATCTATCCATCTATCTATCTATCTATCTATCTGTCCATCTATCCATCTATCCATCCATCTATCTATCTTAATATCTTAATCTCAAATGAATCCTAGTGACAAACAGTATGCATAAAAGTAGATCCAAGGAAGTATCAAGTAGAAACAACTGTCCATGAATAACAGGTGAAAAGTAAAGAGGATCTCTCTCTCTCTCTCGCTAAATAAATAACAAATGTCCACTTGACCAAGGGCATGTTAGTGGAAAGGTCGTGATCACATCTTTGTTGTTGGTTTTTTATTTGCAAGTAATACTGGCTTTAAACTTCAAAAACATATGCATGTTAATGAGCTACACAAAAAGCTAAGAGGAAGTATATCATCGCCATTAAAATAAGAAAACAAAGACTGGCTTGGTTTGAAAACATGTGCACATTACATAAGAAAGTGATTGTGAAATAGGTGTTCAAAAACAATTGTGAAAAGACTAAGACAGGAAAATGACTAAAGAGGTGGATAAACCAGCAATGAAACAGGAGTACTAGTTTAAAGAGCAACATGAATACTTACATGTAAAAGAGGGAGTGCCGGAGAAAATTCTTTTTGGAGTTAAGCCAGTAAGTCAATAAATCAAGTATTGTGGATGAATAACATGAAGTAATCTGGACTCTAATTTGTTACAGAACTAAAGGCAAATGATTTTTCTACTTTATTAGGAAGTCACAAAGAAATAATTAAAAAATTATGATTTTTGTGCTGTTTTATTAAAAAAGATTGATAAATACATATTATCATTCTTTACTAGAGTATCACAAAACAAAGTAACACTGGTGAAGTTTTAGACTGCTGTCTTTCATGCTTCGGAGTTACGTCCTCTGTTTTTAAACTGTTTGACACCACAGTTAAATTTTTAAACTTTTCATGATTGAATGAGAGGAATTGCACAATGACAAGGATAAGAACTTCGATTGAAAGTCTGTCTGAGCACCGACACCTGCTGTGCAAAACACACATAAGGAATGTACTTCCGTACTTCTGAATAACAAAAAATTTTGCATTTCAAAATGTTAATACTTTGCATTGAGCTCAGAAAATGGAAAATATCTGGAGGCTGGACTACATGTCAACAATGGACAGAAAAGGATGAAATGAGGAAGTAACGTACCGGAAATAATGTGTTTAATAAAATGAAATAAAAAATGGCAGTTTTTTTGTGGACATGTGATAAAACGAGAGGAATGAAACATTAAGTAAAAAGAGAAAAAAATGAATGGGAAAAAAAGTCAAAAAGACAAAGTAATTAAGGTCTTACATGAATTGTCAATATAGCTGAAATAAACTCGGAACATTAACACAAGTTCAGCCACTGAAATGCGTCAACGGAGTAGTCAACCCGTTTGGACAAAGCAAACCGTACGATTGGAGGGTTTAGACAGATTACCAAACCTTTGGATGTTGAATGGATTTAGCCATTTTTTAGTTAATGCAGTTAGACTGGAATGATCTTAAGTGACCTAGTTAAGGTATATTCAGAAATATCAAAATAATGGCCTATGATAACGAAGTCTAAAATTTCAATAGTTTTATGATCACAAAGTTTAATAGAAAAATTAGCAAGATAGTTTGTTATACAAGTTAATTTTCTAGCTACTCTTTTTCCTATAATCTTGCTCATCATTCAAGTTATCAGGTTCTATTGAATATAAACAACCACTTCTGTATTTATTTACTAAAGACAATTTAATTTACGACCCTAACGATGCTAAAGTAATAAAGATCATAAGATTTTGACCTAATTAGCTATTAAGTCAACCAAAACATTCACCAATGAAGTATCAGAGAACTACAGTAAATGTTAGTTATAACAAAGTATCAGAGTGTGGCGCGTTGTAAAATAAATAGTTCAGTGTTGATGTTTTTGGCTTTGCATACTTGCACGAATAAGACTGAGCGCCAGCTTGCACCTCAAGATTACTGGTTTCCAATAAGTACCCACGTAATGGAGATAATATCACAGACATTGTCCAGATGGATTGCTCTTAATTTAAAACATGTCGAGAATTATCTGTCAAAGAAAAACCGAATCTTTTCAGCTTTTCCTTACATTATGAAACTTTTTCTTCAAGAAGTGTATTGTCATGGTGTGTGGTAAATTTTCTCAACTTACATACATATTGTCAGAGCATTATTTGAAAAAATTGAAAAGAGTTTTTCTACGTTGTTTTTTGTCTACTGTATACTGATCTATTGGGGAAGATAACAGTATCACAGACGTGCGGCTTTAATGAACTCTAAAGAGCTTCAATGGTTGCTCAACCCAAATAGGATAAAGTTAGCCTTTTAATTGGGTAGATCTAAAAGACCACTCAATTATTAACAATGTCAAGTCGGAACAGCTTAGACCAGCTTTTAATTTTATTTTTCTTCTTATCGCTTGTTACTTTTGCGACTTCCATCAAACACGAGAGCCAAGAAAATCAACAGCGTTTCCTGATTTTAATTGTCATCAAAAGTTTTTAGACAGGGAGATACCACACCTAACGAATTCTTCAATATTCACTTCATTGTCGGTGGCCGGTAGTGTGCAGTTTGAATTGCTAGGCAGTTTCATAATAATTCAGATAAAATCATTCAGTGCCATCTCAAAACAACCACATATACCTATATAAGAGAACAATAGAAAAAGTGAATTTGGTAAGTCATGTCACATTTTGGGATACAAAAGGAGATTTAGGAAGGGGAAAGGGTTTTGGGACAGAAAAAAGCGAAAAAGAAAAATTGAAAAGGACTGTGAGCTCTTATGTAGAAAAAAGAAAAAGACACGTTTTTCCAAAAAGGTAATACAAATTATTGCTAGTAGTCCACTTTTGAAAGAAAGTGAGTAAAATGGATCATTACAATGGCCATTAACCTTTTAAATTAGTAACAAGAAATGATGCACTTCTTTTATAAGGTATATCGTTTCTAAAAGTGTTGGAAAATGTGTTTTTACAATTTAATTTACTTAATGGATGACTGATTAAAACTATAACCTTGTCTTACATTTTCCCAGGATTAAATGCATTGGTGATATGTCTTTCGATCAACCCATCTCCCCACTACTTCTTCTTCATCTCTCTTCTTCTGATTATTTTCTCTCTGTGTGGCTCTCTGTGTCTCTCTGTGTCTCTCTGTGTCTCTCTGTGGGTCTCTCTCTATCTCTCTCTGTCTTTCTCTCTCTCTCTCTCTCTCTCTCTCTCTCTTCCTCCATCGACATATGTTTGTCTTTCTGAACATTTGTCTAACTTTATCTTTCTCTCTTATCTTTCGGTATAAAAATTGAAGCTCCCTTCTTTCTTGGGTCTTGGTGATGATCTAATCTCAGGAAAGCACGAATCAGAACAATAGGTCAGGAGATGCATGAAATTACGAAGCTTGACTTTTCTCTCAAGGTTGTCTTTCTTACCATTCTTACCTTTGTTTTACCTTTGCGAAAAGGTAAGACAAATATTTAGTGAGATCATTCTTATCGTAGTATTTTTCATTACTATATTTTAGCACCCGTGGCCACTTTTTACGTTTTGGAGAGATTTTTTTAATCAGAGCAGCCAGACTGGACGTTATATTGTGCTCTATTTCTCAGATCATTAGTTTTTAAGTCTTACAGATAAAGGGTTATTTTTTGTGTTTGTTGGCTCCACAGAATACACTGTAATGTCTAAATTGTACTTAGACTGTTTTTATCATTTGTGTGATTTCTTCTATCCACCGAAGCTGAAATCCTGATAAACGTCACAGCACTCGGTATATATATATAAATATATATACTCATTCTTAAATGTTATAATTTCTGATCGTGATTTTCCTTTATTGAAATTATCCTGACTAATATAATAAGACATTTTTAAGTTCTGACAATAATTTCCTACTTATTTCAAATGCTAAAATTTAATGATATTTTTCCAAGTGGAGAGTTGTATAAGGAGGCTATTGATGGGTGGCATTTCTCTTTAGCTTGCAGAAGGACTTTTACTTGAACGAATATTTGTTTACAAATGTTAGAGATAACGATGCATATTTCCATTAACATTGTGTCAATTATCAGCAGCTTCAAATCGTGAAATATTCATTTAGTTTCTTTTTTTCGTCAGTCTTACAACCTTGTAAACTAAATTACCTTATAACCAAGTTATCACTTCCTTCTTCTTTCGATGAATGGTGATAGGAAATTTTTTGTTTTTTTCGCATTTATAATTCAGGAATGCCTTTTATTATGATATTCTTATCCTTTTTTCCATCTAAATTGTTTACATTGCGACAATAAATAATAGCTTACTTGACCACATCTGTGTCCTCCCTAATCTTTTCCCACGATTCTGCAGCTCATTTTGTGGTTAGAATTTTCCTTTCGGATAAAGACAATTTATTTTCTTTGGATAAAGATGAAAATTTTCATTCTGATTCTTCTCATTTAACTCACGAACAGTGTTTAATAAGTTACTTTTGATAAAAATTTTCAAGGTTTCATCTTACTCGTGCAGCATTTTGTATGTTGGCAACAGAGTTGGGATATCAGTTTCTTTTATTTTTTGTTTCAGTTCCAATTACAGGTAATAGATATCTAAATACATACATAAAATTTGATAGCAAAATGCATGGATTACAAATCTTTAGAAAAAAGCTCTCCCTATAATTGAGGGATCTATTAAAAACGAGATACTTGAAATAAAACTGACATAACACATCACTACGTTTATTACTAAAGGGTTGGAAATATATATATTCGGATATATATATGTATATATATATAAATATGTACCTGTGATTCTTACAGGATAAGCTTTTTAAGTAGGTAAAATATTTAACTAATGAACAGATAGCTTTCTTCTACCACGTCCATTTTAGATTAATTTAGATATTGAAATTTTTACTGTAGAAAAATTAGGTTCATTCACAAAATTATAATAGTACTGTGAGACGATTTTTGTACTTTCCTGAATAGGTAAGTAATTTTTCAATCTTGATTTAGAAAATTAGTTATGAGGAAGCTGTTTTTATCTCCACAAGTGAAGTGTTGCAAAGTAAAGTAAGCTGAGACATTTCAATGATATTAGACCTTATTGAAGGTTGTTTTTTGTGTCTGGAATAGATTACCTCTGTTGGCTTGTCTCTTTGAGTGATGATAAACAGATAAATTTAATTGAAGGAAATTGTGTGAACAGCAAGATAAAATTAAATCCTTCAATTTGTTGCGATATTTAAATATGGGCTATTGAAACCAGTGAAACCAGGTGTAGGTAGATTGTATGGCTTTTTAGAAAACAATACACTTAAATCTGCAACACCATCTAATCATTTATGTTAGACTATTTTCTTTTGCGAGATTGATCATTGCATAGACATTTCATTACTAGATTTCTTTGATAAAAGTCGCTTTCATCTTTTCTTACGTCAATTGCCTATATAAGTCAAGAAAAGACATGTTATTTGATGATGTTTTGAATTCAGTTCACAGAGAAAATCCTGTCTTACTCTGCTTGACCAACATACATTATTTCCTAATCCCAATTGCAATCTTCGCTTAAAACACTTTGACAACGTTATTCGATTTCTCAACTTTTAAATATCTATAAAGCCTTTTTCATTCCAAGAATTATCAATCATTTGACGTATTACATTCCATTTTCGAACTATAGGTCGAAAGAATATATTGCTTTCAGATCGGTATTTTCAGATTTTTTAATGATATATTTTACCGTCAAATAGCTCAAAAGGAGTGATTCACCTATATCCTCAACATCTGATAAGGAAAATTTACTTTTGTCTCTTTTAGAAAGCTATTTTTCATGAGACATTTAAATGATTGCTTTGCTATTGATGGTGATGGATTAGATCCAACAAAGCATCACTTGTGATTTAAGGTGTGACAGAAAATTTGAGTTTAGGACTTGCTTTTTTTTCTTTAATGTTTGTATAGTCTTTCAGGCTCTAAATCGATGTTCCTTCAGTCGTTCATCCTTTTGGACCTATTTTCCTGTTTTCAATCTTAAACTTCTGCTGTCTCTGGCTATAGTGCCCTCACCTGAAACAGTACGTTCTAGAAAAAGTTGAATGCGTTTTTTAACAATGCTACGTACCACCAGACTTCTCTAAAAAGTATCTCCTGTTCCAGAGCTGCTCTCTCTACTTTTTTCACTTCTTTCAGTTAAGCAAACAGTGTTGCCTTTTGAAAACGCCTGTCCAGCATTAGTCCAGCGTTTGTCTCTTTTTCTTTATACTTTCCTGTACCTCTTCATTCCACCACCAAGTCTCTCTCTCCTTCTTTACCGGAGCAGTAGTCAAACCGAGAACTTCGCTAGCCACTGTGCGAATTCCGTTTGCTGTTACACCTCAGTTTACAGACAACACCTTTCCAAGCCTCTTTGTGACCTCGATTTTGAACCTTTCTCTACCTTGTGCTTCTTTAAGTCTCCATCACTTGATTCTTGGCTCCGCCTTCTTCGTCCGTTGTAATAGCGTCCTCGGCTCCATCTTGCATATTACCGGCCGATATTGGGGTGTGACACGTTCATTTGCCAGTACATTGCAATCAGTAACTTCCTTCAGCAATCTTCTTCTGCAGAGAATGTAGTCAAGCTGCATACTATATTATCCGCTCTTAGATGTGACCCTACGCTTTAATGACTTCGGAAAGAAAGTGTTCACAATAGCAAGATAGAAGCTTTCTGTGAAGGGCACTATTGTCTTACCTTGTTCATTTCTTGCCACTAGTTCGCCTTAGTCTCCATGTTTCTTTCATCTCCCCTAGTTTTCCTCCAAGACATGTCCATTTAAAACTGCCCCCATGTACACACGTGCCAAAATGTTAATCGGAATGCCAATGCTAGTTTCAATGGCTCGAAAATTTGAGAAAGTATATCAGGATTGTCTTGATATTTTCGTAATTTGCAAATTGATGATAAAAACGTGTGCTGCAATTTATGAGGAATGGGAAATTTAACAGTATTCAATTTAAGAGCATTTAAGATTTTGCTTGCATTTGATTGCAATTGTTGAATTTTAGTGGTGCAATTCTCATTGATACAAGATTTCTGCAAATGAAAGGATTATCTAAAGAATTATTTATTTAAAAAAATTTTTTTGAGAAGCACAACTTTTCCCTTTATAACTCGACGTAACATTATAGTGGTATTTAGAAGAACTGTAAATATGTGCTTTAAGTTTGATATAGTAACGTGGTTGATTTAGGTAAATTAAATTTTGAGCCGTTTCCTCCTCCATAGACTCGAACAATATTCGTTGTAGTGGCAAAACATTCAGGATCAATAGGAAATATTATTGCATCGTCTATATACTTCTTATCACAACCCAGTATTCTGTGGCCTTGAAATAATTTGAATTTATGTGATTTTATTGGCGAGTTATCTTGTAGACTTATTGGTGCATCCAACATGTATTTATAGACATCAGGCAGGGTTGTATTGTGTTGGATGTATAGTTAGTTTTGGGTCAAAACGTTGAATTAGGAAGAAATATCCATTTTTATTTAAGCTAGCTGCATAATCTGTAATATTTTTATTGCAAGTAAGGATGGTTTATTATCTTCGAGGGCCTTAATGGTGTCCTTGTTTCCTTTGATTTTCTCAAGGAAAAAGAAATAGTTTCCAGACTGCCAATTAGCAATTATGGAATCGTCTTGACGTCATCCTCCTCCATTGTTTTGATATCTAGTTACATTAATTCGTCTTCTAGGTAGAAAATAAGTTTTTATTCCGCCTAAAGTGAAGAAATGTTCTCGAATGTCATATAGGCTTTGCACTACTTGAGCCATATGTAGGGATTTTTTTTACCTAAAATTTGAAGAAGGTAATAGGCTTGTGATTTCATTTGTTTATTTTTATGTCACACCAGGCATGTGGATTGGGAAAATTAGCCTGTAAGACAAAAAGTGCGAATTTTGGTGAAAAGCTCTGGTATTTTGGGAAGGGCTGTTGGTTTTTTTTCTTGTTCCTGTCCAGTAAAGGTCATTTAGATAAACGCCAAATGTCTTAGCATTACGATCGGAAAGTGAAAATGAATCGGTTTTTTCAAAATTAAGATGTGAAAGTTTAGGTTAGGATAGATAGAGCAAATGACAACGATTGCAAACACTTTGATCAGAAGTAAAATAGAGGTAATATTTCAATGATGGGTGCTAAAGCAGAAAGATGTAAATTCATTTCATTTGGAAAAGCTATTAACTCTTGCAGAAGCCTGTTGGTACAGCCAGATGTTCTTTGTACTTGTCATATTTTAATGAAGCACATATTTTAAGTCTCTATCCAACAGAAAGAAAATGCCCTCTCAAAAGGCAAGGCCAGGTTCTGTGCCGTTCCCTTGAGAGGACAAGTAGATATTATCAAATTGCAATTGGCTATTTTCAATTATTGCAAGCACCTTGGAACAATGTTCAGCCTTATGGTAGATTCTGCTTTTGCTTTCTATCATACATTTAGTATTTTAGAGAAAAATGTTTCTGTGTCAAACAAATGACTTGATGGTCAAACATTCTTAAAACATTGTTCTTGCCCGTCGCTAGATATAAATCTGCACTCTTTTTTATTGGAAATATACATTTTCTGCAGAAGAATCTTATTTTAAGAAAGACATCAAATTTTTATTGACTTAGCTTCATTTAGTAATTGTATTGATTAGCAATATTTGATTACATCTGTCCAGGCTGCTCTGCCTGCTATGTTGGAGTGACCGTCCGACATGTGCAGATTCAAAGAACACCTCCAAAGGGCAGGGGCTATGAGACTCCATCTTGAAGTCTGTGATTCCTCCTTAATAGAAGAAAATGTAGACATTTTAAAATTATCAGCTAGAGAAGGGAGTCATTTGTTAACTTTAGAAACTTTGCTTATCCGGGAGTTGAAGCCTGCAATAAATACGAAGGATGAGTGGAGGTAGTGAGAACTTAAGATTAAGTTGTATTCAATTTCTTGACCCCTAATCATCATTTGTTTCTGTTTCAGATGCAGTAGAATTAGCTGTTAGTTGATAGTCTCTGTTCACTATGTCTTTTGTCATATTTGAATCTCATAAGTATTTTGCGGTTTGTTTTAGATTATCTGACGACGAGTGTAAACTCGAAAAATTTGGTAAACAAGTGTTGATTCCTTCTCTACATAAACCTAGACAACGACACTTTTAATTACCAGAACGGAATATCATCTCGCAAATTACAGTGCAAGTAGTCTCAGATTATTGACTCGAAAACTAGCTTGCAATGAATTCATCCTCTTTTCCAGTGTTGTACACAGAAAGCGAAAAAAGTTCTCATACCTAAGAAAATTACAGATTTTTAAAAATTGGTAGGTTTATCAAAACAATGGGTTCGAGGAAAACTGAATCAAAGGAATAGTAAATATGAGTTGGAAATAGCTTTTTCCTTCATGCTTATGAGATAATTTCCTTCGTTCACAACAGCACTACCAAAACCTCACATCAGAAGCCTACAAAACTCTTATGCTGTACTTATTGCCAAGCTATTTAATGTTTCTATTAATCAATAGAGGATAGACAGATCAATCTAACATCATTTAAGAGCTTTGCATTTAACAAGTTGCTCTCCTTTCATTGGAATAACTACATACTTAAGCGTTGAAGCAATGGATCACGTAAATTGAAGCAAGAGTCCCTTGATCTAATTTCACTGTAACAGTCAATATTTGTGAAAATATTCATTTTATTAATACAAACAAAAACCGATTCGCGTAGTAGTTGTATTTAAATATGAATGTTACACAATACAAGTTTTGTCTTTGATTTTATTAAATGCATTCTCACTACTTCCTTTTAAGTACTTAATGTTAAGTAAAAGTAATTCACATTCTAGTGTGTTTACGTTGACTGATTATTTCATATCACTGAATTGACCTTCAACCAAGTGTCTCGTTTTTATTTTTACTGAATTTGTTTTGATCTGTGGTACAAATTAAAAAGTGGTGACCTTCTTTCATTACCCTCTTAAGAGTTGTTTGTGAAAACTTTCTTGAAAATTAATAATATTGACCTTTTTTTCGATGACACTTGGATATGAGATATTATAATTAATAGCATTACATTCTGTAAAACGCCTTGTTTAAAGTACTTTACCTCCTAATATTTCGGGAGTTATTTACTTTCCTATTCTTCAGTTATGAATGGTAAAAACTGCTCATGGACTAGCTTGGAATGGATTTTCTTTGTAGCAACGTATTGTCCGTTGTCAGTCAGGTACTGAAAATCAATAGTTAATGAATGTCGGTGTTGGAAAAAGGACTGAACTTTCAAAAAAATTTGAGAAGTTAATGGAAGGATAAGGTCTGTAGAACATCAAAACGATGTGATTAGGCGAAGGAAGGGGCCAAAAACAATAGCAGACAAAGTCAAACAGGGATCTGAAGTAACAGGACTTTCTAAAGAGTGCAATATCATGGCACTTTGAGTTGATGGGCGGGGGAAGAGAAGGACGCTGTGCCAGTTGGTCAAGTGTGATGGAACTAAACGAGGGAGGAATGGAATGGAAAGAAGCAAAGAATCTTGCACCATTAGAAAATAAGACGGAAAAAAAGTTTATATCTCTATGCCCAAATAAGAGATGAAGGATCTTTGTCTAAGCAACTCTTATTTTTAGTAAGGCTAGGATTTTCTCCCTAACCTACTGTTGAAATTTGACAAGTTTCAACCTTAACATTCTTATCAACCATATTTGCTGATGATACCAAATTTTGTTTTAGACCACGTTTTTATAAACATTATATATCTAAGATAAATGACGAGCATGGGTATTTCTTAATTTTAGATTTTTTGATATTCAATACCAACTTTAAACAAATTTTTTTCTGTCTTTTTGTCAAATTTTTGCAATCATTACATATGGACCTTCCCGAAAATGATTTGTTTTGTAATCAGTGATTTGTTTTGATTTAAAACTTTTGAAACCCATTACTTTTAGCAAGTAACATAATCCAGTATAATGTAAATGTTTGTTAACTAAGAAGATATAAAAGTTAATAAAAGTAATCAAGGTTTACGACGGTGAGTGTAGTTGAACCATCACAGTCATAAACAAGGAAGAGATAGATGGGAGGACTGAGTACCATAAAAGGAGGAATTTATCTAGTCAAAATAAAACAGAATTACTAGCACAATAATGCAAAAGATGGCCTTTCTAGAAAAAGCTCTCTAGCATAGGACGATGAGAAAATGTTTCCAATAAGTGACAAGATAAGGTAAACAGATTGATATAAAGATTTCAATTTGTAAGGACCTATGTTAACTTGCCAGCATATGTCTCTAGCCATTTCCTAAAATAGTTGATAAAAATAGCATTTATCTTGTTTGATAGGTTTATAATATGCCCTTAGAGGACAGCCAATACACCACAGTGTGCCTGCTTTTTAGCAATTTTAATTGTAGATTTATTCTTAATAAAGTAATGAATCTCAAAATAATTGAGAAGCATAACTTGGCCAAGATATTTTATGCAAAATCAGTGCAAATAGCTGCGGTGGTCACCCACTCAACCAACAGAGCTATCAAACCTCAGTGATTTCTGAAAGCATCTAATTTTCTTGGAATATTTCTTGACATTCTGAATAGAAATCTGGTTGAGTAGTGTTGAGAATCATTGTATCCATGTCTTTTTGTAAAAAGGAAGTAGAACTTTACCACCACCTCATTGTATATTGCCACGAGGATTTAAAAGTATTCCTCAATATCACATCATCATCAAATACGCCTTCCGCGGCCATCTTTTTTCCATTTTTCAAAATTACTCACAATAAAATTTAGTTCAATATGGTGTATGTTTACAAAAAAAAAGAAGATAATATCATCATCGTCAGTCAGGTGGGTTCCGGTTCCTAACTAGTCTCCTCCACTCTTCTCTATCCAGTATGACGCGTTTAAGCTTGTCTTGCGCTACAATCTAAGCACCTGTGAGCAGGATAGTGGGAAAGCTTGTTGCTGGTCTCCCTAGCCGTTGCTGGCCATGCTTTGGGTCTCAAAACATTACATTTGAAGTTGGTTTCTTGTTTTGGAACAGATTTCCGGAGGCAAGCATTTTCCTTGNTTGTTTGTCGACATTGCATTAAAATCCAATGTGTATTGGATTTTATTTAGAAATTTCTCCAGAGAGTTTTGGCGCATCACTGACCAAATCCATTCATACTTGCCTGACAAGGAATGAAAGTGTTCCTGTGGCCATCTTTTTTCCATTTTTCAAAATTACTCACAATGAAATTTAGTTCAATATGGTGTATGTTTACAAAAAAAAAGAAGATAATATCATCATCGTCAGTCAGGTGGGTTCCGGTTCCTAACTAGTCTCCTCCACTCTTCTCTATCCAGTATGACGCGTTTAAGCTTGTCTTGCGCTACAATCTAAGCACCTGTGAGCAGGATAGTGGGAAAGCTTGTTGCTGGTCTCCCTAGCCGTTGCTGGCCATGCTTTGGGTCTCAAAACATTACATTTGAAGTTGGTTTCTTGTTTTGGAACAGATTTTCGGGGGCAAGCATTTTCCTTGCTCTGATTACTTCAGACACTTTTAGAAGGTTTCCATGCGGGTCTTCCTTAGACAGACGGTCTCCCAAATTTACATTTAAGGGATATCGTATTAGGTTTGTATAAGTATGATCTATGCATTATTCATGGATTTTGTCATCGTTCATGTCTCCGAGCCTTAATTGAGAATACTCTCAACCTTGGCTTTACAAAATTAAACTTTTAGTTGTCCTTTCACACTAGACTTGATGACAGTCTAGGTTTTTGCTTTTCTTGTTTGCATGTCTTATGTAGACGCCGAGATGTAAAATGTCTTCTACAAATTTCAAAATCGTTTAGTATGCTATGAGTTGTGGCTCTTGCTGTTACTTATATTAGGTGAATTCAGTTTTGGATTCATTAATGTTTAATCCGATATTTACTGCAGCTTTAATTACAAGTGAGAGCATAGATGTAAGAGCTTTGTCATGTCATGAGTCGTAAGCTTTTTCTGAGCTACGTTTCGAGAGATACTTCTCCCATCGTCAGAGCCTGACGATGGGAGAAGTATCTCTCGAAACGTAGCTCAGAAAAAGCTAACGACTCATGANCCCAAATTTACATTTAAGGGATATCGTATTAGGTTTGTATAAGTATGATCTATGCATTCTTCATGGATTTTGTCATCGTTCATGTCTCCGAGCCTTAATTGAGAATACTCTCAACCTTGGCTTTACAAAATTAAACTTTTAGTTGTCCTTTCACAGTAGACTTGATGACAGTCTAGGTTTTTGCTTTTCTTGTTTGCATGTCTTATGTAGACGCCGAGATGTATAATGTCTTCTACAAATTTCAAAAT
Source organism: Morbakka virulenta (assembly GCA_003991215.1). Classification (NCBI taxonomy): domain Eukaryota; kingdom Metazoa; phylum Cnidaria; class Cubozoa; order Carybdeida; family Carukiidae; genus Morbakka; species Morbakka virulenta. The sequence continues at coordinate 115,814 of RDPX01000003.1, forward strand.
CGTTTAGTATGCTATGAGTTGTGGCTCTTGCTGTTACTTATATTAGGTGAATTCAGTTTTGGATTCATTAATGTTTAATCCAATATTTACTGCAGCTTTAATTACAAGTGAGAGCATAGATGTAAGAGCTTTATCATGTCATGAGTCGTAAGCTTTTTCTGAGCTACGTTTCGAGAGATACTTCTCCCATCGTCAGAGCCTGACGATGGGAGAAGTATCTCTCGAAACGTAGCTCAGAAAAAGCTTACGACTCATGAAATGATAAAGCTCTTACATCTATTGCTTCCTCTGAGTCCATAAAGTTCAGAATTTTTAAGATTTCAAGTGAGAGCAGTTTCTGAGCATCATCAATAGTATCCGAGAGAAAAGCTATGTCCTCCTTGTAGTCGGTGTTTTCAAGAAATTAGGCTTGACGTCTTCTGCTCCTTCTGGAGTTTAGTGTTATGCCAAGATTTTCATCTTCCCTGGTTATTGTTCTCATGACGTAGTGCAATGCGATGATGGAGAGGTAGGATGGTAGCATGGTAACTTGTAATACTCCTGCGTGGATTTGAAAAAATTGTATTGGAATCCCCAGTTATCACTTTGGCACATGTTTTTTTGGATGTAACTGTGATTGCTTTAACAATAGTATCTGGCAAAAGGTTTCATCATCATCTAACGGGAGATTCAAAATAAACCGCCGTGGCTCTCCATTTCCTTCTATCCTGTGCCATTCTGTACAACTAAACCACACTTCTTCTACCAAAAATCTCTTTAATATTGTCGCTATATCTAACTTTCGGTCTTCCTCTCCCTCTCGTGCCATAAACCATTCCAAGTAATAAATCTTTCCCCTTAGTATGTGTCCAATAAAAGCCATTTTTCTACGATTTATAGTAATTAGTAGCCTCTCGTTTACATCCATCTTTTCTAGTATCCATTCATTAGTTTTCTTTTCAGTCCAACTGATGCACATTAGACGAAGATAGCTCCATAATTCAAATGCTTCAGTCTTCTTCTTGTCTATATTTTTCGATACCCAAAATTCTGAGCCGTAACTGGCTATACTAACATTCAATGTATGTAGCAGTCCTTTCTTTGTAGTAATAGTAGCACTTTTGTCTTTCCATATATTTATTAATGAGACCATTGCACTTTTTTCTATACATAACCTTCTGCGGATTTCTCTCGTGTCATCATAATTATTGATGATAAGTGTTCCGAGATACAAAAACTGTTTTACATTTTCAATTCTTTCATTATTGACTCCAATCTGCTCTGCATCATTCTCATTCTGGTTGTTCTTAGCTATTTTCATAACTTGTTATACTCGAATTCAATGCAAGTCCAAACAACAAACTTGGCTCTTTTACTCTATTAACTAAGTCCAGTAATTCATCCATGCTACTGGCTATTAAAACAATACCATCTGCATATCTCAGATTAGTAATAATTCTACCACCGACCTTTGCGCTACCAACAAAACCATCCAGTGCATTTCCTTTTACTTGTTTCGAAAAGATGTTGAAAGGTTGTGAAGAAAGAGTGCATCCCTGGCAAACACCTTGCTTAATTGTGTTTCAGTTGTTTATGCAGCTGTTCAATTAGGTCAATAATATGGGCTGAGTATCCCATACTGAGCATTAAAATCCACAGTACATTATGAGAAGCCATGTCAAAGGCTTTCCTGTAATCAATAAAACACAAGAATACATTCTTTCCATACTCTCAGTTTTTCTCCATAATCATTTTGAGATTGAGAATTTGTTTTCGTGTCCCAGTTCCGGGTCTAAAGCCTGCTTGCACTTCATTAAGTTCTTCATTCATCTTAGTGTTCATTCTTCCTGCTATGATTTTAAGAATAATTTTACTACAGTGACCGATGAGTGCAATGGTTTGGTTATTACAACATTGTTGAATGTCACCTTTCTTTGGTATTGGTACAAAAATTGATTTAACCCAGTCATCTGGCTATTCTTTTTTGTTCCAAATCAATGTGCAGAGGTTGTAAAAGTAGGTTATGATATGATACCCACTATTCTTAATCAATTCAGCCACAATTTCATCAACACCAGGACTTTTTCCATTCTTGAGTTCCTTGATTGCCTATTCGACCTCTGAGTACAATGGAGGTTGTTGTTTTTTTGATCACCAAAGAGTGGAAATTCTGGATGATTAATTTCATACTTTTTCTCATATAATTTAGTGCAATATTCCTGCCATCACTTTTTTACTTCTTCACTCGCACAAAGAATGGTTCCATCATCTTCTTTCACAGTGTTCCTGTTAGGTTTGAATTTCCTGGTCAAATTCTTTACTCCTGCATGGAGGTCTTTGACAGAGCTGATGATGAATTTCTCCTCTATCCGCTGACATCGTTCATTTATAATTTTTTCCTTGTCTTTTCTCATCAATTTTTGAACTGTCGTATTTTGAATTCTATATTTAGCCTTGTCAACTTCGTTATTAATGCATTTAACTTTCAATAGTCTTCTTTTTTCAATTTATTTTAATATTTCACTAAAATCCATTGTTTGTTCTATAATGCTATAATTACAGCAACCCCTTGAATATAACCACTGCCTGCATACTCCTCAGAAAATATAACTAATTTATTGTCTTAAGATTTAAAGCTGCTACTGTTACGCCAGTTAGTTTCCCTTAGACCGAGAATTTCTATGTTATTTCCATCCATTTCATTACATATTGTATTGAGTTTACCTGATGCTTTCAGCTTCCTAACATTCAAGGTTCCATTTCAAAATTTACTTCTTAGTTGCTTTCCAGTCACATACTTATCATTGCCAGCCTGGTTACCCACTAAATCACGCGGCCCTTGGTGATCCACGTGACGACCGATGTGGCATGAGATATCATTTCTTTTTGTCATTTCATGGAGAGTAGTCAGCAGTGATAAAAGAAAACAATAGTATTTGTATTTTATTTAATAGTATTTTATTTATAGTGTTTGTGGTTTCACTCCATTCGCTATTATCTTATTGCTTTTTTTTAGCTGAAACTTACATCAGACTGATTCCTCTATAATTCTAACGATTTTTTAGCTTTCCCTTTTTGGGAATGGGCTTGATTGCTGCATGTTTCCAAATGTTTAGGCATTTGTCACTTTAGGCCTTGTTGTAGATGTCAAGCAGTTGTTGAGTGAGAGCTCCAGTTTTCCAAGACTCTGCAGGAATGTTGTAAACGTAACATGCGTTGTTGTAAGACAATGTTCTGACTGCTTTCTTTGATTCTAACACATTAAAAATTTTAGTATTAACGAGAGTGGTACGGGGTAGTGCCGTTGAACACGTACTTCTTCAATCTCTGCTACTTTTCCTTTCCTGTGTATCCCCACATATGGTTCCTTTGTTATTTTGAGGCCTTTCAGAGATTCCTATAAACGTTCCTTTTTACATCTTGTTACCCTTTAGTTGCAATTGCCCTATACAATCTCTGTAGTGGTTTTTCGTTTTGTTACATTTTAGTCATCCCAGGGAACTTTTTCAACTTGTTTCCTTTCCAAAACTGAAGCTTTTGCTGCTAGTTAGTTTGCTTCCATCATGGATGTAAAAATGGTGTCAGCCAATTGGATATCAACACCATTCAATACTTTAAACGGATGTTTACTTTCAGTGTGTATTTTCCCTAATTTTGGGGGCTATTTGTGAAAAGTTGTCAGTCGCATTTGGCTAACAACATAATACTTACTTACTTATCCTCTTCGAGCCATGGGCGTCTCATAAGGCATCTCCATCTCCTGCACCTTATGATCTATCCTACTGGACCGGTGTTCATTCTAAGGTGAAGCTCGTTGTTTGTTATTTTTGTGGGCCAGAAGATACAGAGAATCCTTTTCAGACATTTTCTCTGGAATATTTCCAATCTGATGACATCATTTTCATTTAGTTTCACATTTCTCCCTGATAGAGTAGCATGGACATTACGTAGCTGTTATACATTCGAATCTTGGTCTTACTACTGTACTGGTTTGACTTCCAAAGTGGGTTAAGCATTGCAAACGCATTTCTTGCTAGACTCAGCCTATGTGTGATATCTTCAGTAGATCCTCCTGTTTTGTTTATTATGGCACCGAGGTATGTGAAGGTGTCCACCTCTTCAATACTTCTGCCCTTGATCTCGATTGGGCGCTTTTCTTTGTGATTTAGTCTCAATACCTTGGTCTTGTTTTTGTTTATTTTGATATCGATGTTTTCAGCATATTTACATAATTGTTCACTTTTCTCCTGCATTTGTTGGTGTTTGTTGGATAGCAGGGCGATATCGTCTGCATAGTCAAAGTCTTTAAGCTGGATGGTAAGCTTCCATCTTATTCCTGTTTTCTTTGCAGTTGTTGCTTTCCTCATTATTCAACCTACAGCAACGATGGAAAGGAAGCCTGACATCACACAGCCTTGTCGAACTCCAGGTTTTACAGAATACCACTCTGACATCTGCCCGTTGTTAAAGACGCAACTGCTACTTCCTCTGTACCTTTCCTTTATTATTTCTATGAAGAGGTCTGGAACTCCATAAAACGTCAGAATCGTCCACAGTTTCTCTCTGTCGATGCTATCAAAAGCTTTACGGAAGTCAACAAAGTTAATGTACAGTGATGCTTTCCACTCAATGCACTCTTCGACAATATTTGTATGAAAATCGGCTCAGCGGCCTTATGTCCTTTTCTATATGCTGCCTGCTCATTTCTCAATTTTCTTCTGCTTCTTTCCTGATTCTTTCTATAACAACTCTAGAAACTTAACATTTCTCCGCTGCTGTTATTTCCTCCTTGTGCTTTATTGCTCTTCAACATTTTTACTGCTATCTTCACCTTCTCTTCCGTGAAGGGGCCTGTGTTGATTTTTTCGATGATTTCAACATTACCGATCTCAAAACTCATCTTCCTCTACATTTTCGTCACACTCATTCTCAATGTTTAATACTTCTTCGAAGTGTCCTTTCCATCTTTGGAATATCTGACCATCTTCAATGAGTAGCTTACCAGTTTTGTCTCTCACACCATGTGCTGATTGCTTTTTCTTGTTACACAAAAGATTTGTAATACTCTACAGATTTTCCATGTCATTGTTTTTTGCTGCATGCTCCGCTTCTTCAGCGAGACCATTTATCATCTTACGTTAATCTGTTCTGACCTTTCTCTTGAGTTGCTGGTGTTCTTGAGTTTGTGACTTAAAAGCCTAAGCTTCACTTTGCCGACCACAGAGTTATGATCAGTTCCAGCATCTGCACATCTCATGGCTCGTACATCGGCCAGAGACCTTCTATATCTGTCATTGATGATGAAGTGATCAATTTGGTTTTTGACTCTGTTGTTTGGTGAGGCCCATGTGTATTTGTGAATGTTTTTGTGCTTAAAGAATGTGCTTCCAATAACTAGATCGTTTTCTTCACATAACTCAGTAAGTCTTTTATCATTCTCATTCACGATACCTAAGCCTTCTTTCCCTAAACCTTTCTCATGGTTATTATTGTTACAGCCCACTTTGGCATTGGCGTCTCCCATAAGGACCAGCATATCATGCTTTGGTTTTGACTCAATCTTTTTCCGTAGTTGTTCGTAGAAATCATTCTTCTCCTCTTGAAGTGCATCGTTTGCAGAGCTGTAGCTCTGAATGATGGTGATTTTTACATATTTTGAGTTGAATCTAGCACTTATGATCCTTTTATTCACTGGACTCTACTTGATTAATCATTTCCTAGTCTCAGGGCGCAACATAATTCCTATATCTCTGTGATACAGACTCACCGGTGTTTACCTTCATTCTCCGAAATGAGTCCATCTTGTTTCATTTATGCCTAATACAGTATCTCAGTATCTCTCTTAAGTTTCAGTAGCACAGGGACCAAAAATCCATTATATATGTTTGTGATAGAATTCCACATTTCTAGTTGTAAGTGATGGGATTTCACAGCTTTCTTTATAAGACCATAATGTAACTCTCCAAAGGTGTTACGTAAAAAAATCAATAGAAATACTACAAAATATACTATTCAAAGTTTAAAATGAAAAATATACAGCTAATGATATCTGATAAAAAAGTTTTTTTACCTACGTCCAGTTATACTACTAAAACAATTAAAACTATTCATGAAAAAAAACAAAACCTGCAACATATTTTATGAAGGCAATATTTGCAGTCGAATCCCTCCCAATTCCTCATTCATTTAAAAAATACCTGAGTTTCATTGATTGTTTTACATTTTCATGCAGCGTAGGCCGTAGAACAAAGCCTAGAAATGACACATATGAATTCCGTATGTTCTTCTAAATTTTGATATTTGAAGTGTTTTCACTTCCCAAATTCAATTTTTCAATCTCTTTCACATAATCGTCTTGCATAAAGTTTTCATTCTCATTTGTTTTTCTCCGAAATATTTTAGTCATGAGCAATTGTTGGATTCAAAATGACAGGGGTACTTTCTAGTTCCGTCATAGGACATCCCCATGAAGCGAATATTGATGAACTGTGAAATGACTCTTACTCTTACTCCCTTACTCGGTTACTCCTCAACAAGACTTTAATCTAAGTTTGCCTCTGTGATTACTTATTTCTACGAGTTCACCAAAGGAAAGGAAATTCCAGTACTACTTTGGCCTTTCCTTATTTCCATGTATTATTCTCCTGTATTGCATTGTGACGCCCTGCTAAGATTTTTAATCATAGGGTGCCTTAGTGCGAACCAAAGGTGAGAGTGAACTCCGTAGTCGCACCTCCACGTTACATTAATGTGGGCGATCCTTTAGGGACATGGGACAGGGTGGACATGACATCAGTTATGACAAAAGTAGCACAAACGCGAGTGATTGGTGCAATATCAAAACTAGTTCTCGACATCCTCACTCGAGAGGAGTCGCAGACAAGACTGGTTTCTGCCGGAGAGCCAAAAAGCCTCCTAGGAAAAGGAAAACTCTGATTCCAAACCAGGGCAGATGGAGCTCATAAGCGTGCACATCACTACAATCGTCTAAGAGAAGAAACACCGACTGGCATTGGGCCAATCACCCGATCCCTGAAAAAGGCCGATTACAGAAACCACAAGCAGTCATACGAATCTACAACCCCTTGGAAAGGCAATGGTTTCTGACCTTGAAAGGAAACATGACGCGCTTGAGTAAAAGCCGAGAGGAAGCTCAAGAGCCAATAACACTACTTGTCAATCCAAGGACAAAATTCACCATTGATAACTGGAATGTACTCATAGACTAGTAGCCAGTCAGTGACAGGATTATAAAAGTAAGATTTTTCTTCAAACACATCAGGCTGACAGTTATCTATGCGTACTCACCAACCAAATGAGGCTGATGACGCTGACAAAGACAACTTTTATGAAATACTCACTGAGACTGTGGGACAAACTCAAACTTCAATGCCAAAGTCGGTAGTGAGCCAGAGCCTCATTATGAAGTGATGAATGAACTAGTCATCACATGAACACTCTTCCCACATAGAATAATCAGCAAACTGACATGGCTGTCACCAGACAGTAACACAACCAACCAGATCGACCACACTCTAACGAGAAGAAAATTCAGATTATCAATCCTAGACACCAGAGCGTACAGGGATGCAGATATAGACAGTGACCATTACCTGGTGAAGACCACCATCGAATTGAAACTGAAGAGAGTACCAAAGAATGAACAAAGGAGAACTAGGTACGACACCAATAAACTGAAGAAAGAAGAATTCAGGAGACGCTTTTGCATGAAACTACGCAACGAGTACCAAGTACTAGAGGTGCAGGTACCAGGCCTGCAAGAAGACAGTGCTTCATTGAAACACTAAACGCCAGAATGGAGAAAGGATAAAATGACACTGCAAATTGGATACTAGGAGAAGAAAGCCAAACCCTGGATCAGTCAGGAAGCCTGGAACCTTATCGATCAGAGAAAAAAGATGCACCTCAAGATCGAAAGAACTAGATTAGAGAGACTGAAAAAGTGATACAGGACAGAATACTGAGAAAAAAGCAAAGAGGTAAAGAGAAAGATAAAAAAGATAAGAATGAGTGGCTGGAGAGCAAAAGAAGCAAAAGAAGCAGAGAAGGCAGCAAAATGCAGATGACTTTATACGCTCTGACGAAAATACGTTGTAGCAAAAGACAACGACAAAATGCTACCATCAATGATAAGAATGGGAACACCATCACCAAGAGCAAAGACAGGAGAAAACGATGGCAAGAGCATTTCAGTGAGATCCTCAACCGTGACCAATAGAGAAATCCTGTAACAGAGGAAGATACGGAAGAATATAAGTAAGATCGCTGACATCGGAACTGACCCAACCACGCTTGCAGTAGTTCGAAGCTTCATATGAAAGCTGAAGAATGGTAAAGCAGCTAGATCTCATACGGGTGGAACTGTTGAACGCAGACATAGATTTCACAGCAGGGAAGGTAAAACAGGTTATAGATGAAGTCTGGAGACAGGAAAGGACACCAAGAAGATGGAGGAGAGGCCTCATAGTCAAGCTGCGAAAGAGACCTGAAAAACTGTAAGAACTGGCGTGACATTACTCTGTTCCCTGTCTTTAGCAAAATACTGGGACGGATCCTAGTCGGCAGGATTAATGGTGGTGCAGACAGTAGACTGAGGAAGGAACAGGCAAGCTACAGAATAGGGCGAGGCACCACTAACCAAATCGTCAGTTTGGAAAATATCATTGAGCAGTTCAACGAATGGCAAGCTCCACTGTATATCAACTTCTTCTATTTTGAAAAAGCTTTCGACTCAGTGCACAGAGAGAGCCTTTGGACTAAAATGAAGATGAACAGCATACCCAAGAAGATCATTGCAGTAGTGAAAACCTTACATGGCAACTTTGAAACCGCTGTCATCGACGAGAACGACACCACAGACTAGTTCAAGATCAAGACTGGGTTGAAACAGGGGTGCAACCTGTTTGGTTTTCCTGTCACTACTAGTCATTGACTGGATCATGAAAAGGACTGCATGAAATGGAGAGGATGGCGCCCGGTTGACGTTCACAACGAAGCTAGACGGCCTTGACTTTGCCGACGCCATCGCACTGCTCTCATCAACCAAACACCAGATACAGCAGAAGACTGACCGGCTGGTGGAGAATGGAGAGCGCACAGGCCTTGAGGTAAACACGGAGAAATCGAAGGTCCTCAGAATGAACGCCACAAATCATGACCACATTACAATGAATGGAGAACTAGTGGAAGACGTCGAAAGGTTTTTATACCTAGGAGCGTATGTCTCCAACGTTGGAGGTGGCACCGTGGACCTGGAAAACAGGCTAGCCAAAGCCCGAGCTTCATTTGTCTGTCTCAAAACATCTAGAAGTCTAACAACATCAGCTTTATCGCCAAGCTAAACAGTTCAGAACTCTGGTAACAACCGTCTTGATGTATGGCTGCGAAACAAGGAAGATGACCAAAGGAGACAACAAGAAACTGGACGTATTCCAGACCAAATGCCTGAGGCGAGTTTTAAAGATACGGTTGCAGTAGCACACAACAAACAAAGTTGTATTGTAGAAGGCCAGGATGAAGAGTATGAGCAGTGAGAAGAACGAGGTGGAAATACATTGGCCACATCCTGAGTAAAGATACCAACGACGCCAGTGTGACAGACTTGACCTGGGACCCTGAAGGGAGGAGAAAGCACAGGAGGCCAAAAAGCACCTGGAGAGCGACTGTCGAGAAAGAGAGACAGACTGGTGGATGGAGATCCTGGAACGAGGTGATCACTACAGCCATTGACAGGTTAGCCTGGAGCAGAGTGTGGATGCCTTATGTGCCACATGGCACGAAGCGGATAGGTAAGGTAAGGTATTTCATTTATATGTATATATGTATATATGTCTATATGTATAAACGTCTATATGTATGTACGTGTACATGTATATACGTGGATAGGTATATACGTGGATAGGTATATACGTGGATAGGTATATACGTGCATAGTTATATACGTGGATAGGTATATACGTGGGTAGGTATATACGTGCATAGGTATATACGTGGATAGGTATATACGTGCATAGGTATATACGTGGATAGGTATATACGTGGATAGGTATATACGTGGGTAGGTATATACGTGGGTAGGTATATACGTGGATAGGTATATACGTGGATAGGTATATACGTGGATAGGTATATACGTGGGTAGGTATATACGTGGATAGGTATATACGTGTATAGGTATATACGTGTATTGGTATATACGTGTATAGGTATATACGTGTATAGGTATATATGTATATAGGTATATAGGTGTATAGGTATATAGGTGTACAGGTATATTGGTGTATAGGTATATAGGTGTAGAGTTATATAGGCGTAGAGATATACAGGTGTATATGTATATATGTATATATGTAGTTCCATGAAAAATAATCACTCCTTTGTGCTGCTACACGTTTTACGCATTCTCTGCGACATTCAAGGACATATACCTAAACTTTTCACCATGTAGGGGAAATTGATACACCAGTAGGTTCTTTGAGAAAATTCGTTAGTGTTATAATTTACTAGCAAGTGAATAACTTGCTAGTAATGCTACTTAAAAGAAAGTGCCTGCTAATTTGAAGGAGAAAGCACGATCGAGATGACTTAAAGCGATATTGGAGATCCTACAACAATTCAAATCATTCAGCTCTGTTTGTTGACTTGTACCATAAAATGTTATTTGATAAAGTTATCATCTCACTTCCTTTCCTTTATCGTATCTTTACCATTGTGAATAATTTGTGCAAGACAAGTAATCGATATCAAATGGATAGTAATTGCAAGTGAAATACTAGCCGTAGGAAAGTTTTTAAAAGATAATAGTAATCATTTTATCCTTGCTGCTGCTTAGTCACTCTGTTGGAACACCAAACACTTTGAAGGACTTCACCTATATTGAAAGAACAAGAGCAGAAAATTCAGCCAGCTATATCAAATTTTGCAAAGACCTTAAGCAATATTCAATTCTACTTTATCCTTCACGATTGAAATATATTAAAATTTTGGCTTGTCTTACTGTCTTATTGGGTTGATAGAGTTTGTATATTTGAATGTGGGTAGGGCAAAAGCCGGAAACGGAGTGAATATGAATTTGTACAGAAATTTGGGGTGTCGAAAAGTTTAAGTGTTTGCGCTGCAACAGATAAACGGACCTTCAATGCAATGAATCGTGTAGTAAGCTGGAGTCATAACAGCTTAGATGTTTCCAAGGCACGCGATTAAAAATTTTGTGTTGATAAACTAAACTACATATTGTCATGAGTCATAAGCTTATTTAGAGTTGTGTGTCTAGAGATACTCCTTCAATTTTTAGGTTACTAAAGTGACTAGGTACAGCTGTGTAATATTTCCACAGTGTAGAACTATGTAATAACTGTACCGGAATTGTTTTAAGAAGTTTCACCCTAACTATGTTGTCTTTGTTATGTTTTTTTCTCTAGTATTAAAAATTATATTTCTGAAAGAGTGTAAAGTATACTTGAGATGTGATTGCTGTGCTGTAGGGAATGTATTTGTATTTTCTTTTTTTCTTTTTGTATTAGTTTCCTTTGATATAATCTTTTAATTTTTCCAATCAAGAGTACGATCTTGTGTCTAATAGTCTAATAGACTATTTTATAGCTTTTGGTGTTATTTTTTTGAAAAGCTCTCTTTGAATGATGCAATCTTTTTGTCTATTTATCAGGACATCAAGAAAAGGCTAGTTGTCTTGTCCTCCTTTTCTCGTGAGAAATAAAATGTATATAGACTGTTGATATAGCTAAAAATGCTATTATGTGATCTCCTTTGATAATTGCAACGCCATGATCAATATATCTTTCTGAGCTAGTTGTCCCTTGGTCCACTATTGATAATTATAAGTTAGTTCGTTGATAACACAGGGGAACAATTTTTTGGGACTCTCATGTTTTCTTTAAAAATAAAAGTGTTTCTTTGGTTCCTTGTTAATCCTTTCATGGGGCCATTCACATAGTATGCAAGCAGTTTTACCTATTATCGCTAATTGGCTGAGTATTTACAACAAGGTGACATTTCAGTCAGTCAGTCATTCAGTTGCATTTTTGTGGTTTTCTGTTTCCACTTGAGATCTAAGAAGAGGTGGATCGGTTGTGTTAGTGTGACAGCTGTCCACAGAGTTTTTTTCTTGAGAGGCTATTTTGGCAACATAATGCAAATACTCCTTTGTCAGTGGTCTTCAGCAATTTGTGAATAGTTTGCTGCTTGAAATTATTCAGCGATTTATTTGTGATGCAGATTGAATATGGCAAGCAGACGAAGGAGGTGTAAAAACGACCCAAATTCTTTTTGTTATATTTGTGGACAATTTACGTTTCCATCTCAAAGGAAGCCAATCTCGGATTTCTTTAAAAAGGCATATCTGGCATATCTTGGTGTTCTACTTGCTTATCAGGACGAAAACTGGGCTCCACTTAAAGTTTGCAATTCCTGTGTTACCAGATTACGTCAATGGACAGAAGGGAAACGATCTCTTAATTTTGGAGTGCCAATGGTTTGGCGAGAGCCAACAAATCATG
>RDPX01000003.1:129518-170603 GCA_003991215.1 Morbakka virulenta
AATGATGAAAAAGAATGATGCCATCAATTTCACAGTCAAAAAAATCACATGTTGGCTGAGTGCCAACTTTGACCAAAAGTCTAGTGACAAAACGGCCATAAACTTGGACTGGGTAATCACATACGCTTGATAATTGCAGTAAAGCTGTAAAAATATGCCTCGATAAAATTCAAAAAGCTTTGAGTTCACAGCTGGTTCCATTTGGAAAATATTCGGGAGAAAACTGAGACGGTTGCGCCAACCACCATACGAAATAGGGTTGAGTGAAAAAAAAGGAATCCCATTCCGCAAAAACTAGACGTGGTGGGAACAAATGGATATCATTTTTGGATTCAACACGAAAAATTGGTCCAGAAACACTTTTATTTTTAAAGAAAACATGAGAGTCCCCAAAAATTGTTGCCTTGTGTAATCTATCATTGGTTTTTTTAATTAAAGGGAAAGTGCGCACATGGGGACTCCTACATCCTCTGTGACTGGATAAATATTCATGCATGCATCTAAAGTCACAGCTTTTTGCTTCCATTTTTATGATTTCAAAAGGATTCCATTTTCAGTACTTTTGAATTTCAGTTATCTTCATTATTTTATCTTATTAAAGGAAGTATTATTACTTTGTAGGATCCATATTAGACCACAAACTTTAACGCCTCCGACTGAAATTAAAGAGGTGACAGAGCTGACAATGTGAAAAACAATTAAAAACTATTTGAAAACCATCCACAATAAAGATCATTCTCAAGGTACTTCTTTTTAGGTAGATGTCGTAATTCATCAAAGTATTTTTATACCCTTTTTGAATCAACTTATTAAACTACATTGATAACTAAGTGTATTACTGTGTATATAATATAAATGTATTATTATGAATGTCATAAGATTTTTAAAAAAAAATCTTTTGGTTCTGTCAAAGAATTTCAGAAATTAAACATCAAAACTGTGCATTGACTGCATTTTTTGTGGGTGTTTTTGTATTTACGTTGTAAAGGAGCTTGTAAAGTAGTTAATAGCAATAGCATTACAATCATTACTTACTCATCCCCTTCGAGCCAGAGTCGTGTCATAAGGCTTGTCAGCATCTTCTGCCATTCCTTTCTATCTCTTGCTGCTGTGTTAGCTCCACTCCATATTTACCACCCCAATTAATTTTTTTCTGCCTTCGCACTTCTTCGCCATTTTGCTTTCGGCCGACCTCTTTTTTCCCCTGGAGCCCGCGTCAGTGCTACTTTAGAGTTTTCACCTGGTGACTTCCTCAGAGTATGACATATTCATCTACACCTTCTTCAACTGATGATCTCCCTCATTGAAAATGTTTCAGTCCTGCGGTAGATCTCATCATTACTGATTTTCATGGGCTAAAAGATGAGAAGTATCCTCTTTACGTATTTTCTCTGAATAGTTTGTAATCTGGTGGAATAATTTTCATTTAACTTCCACATTTATAGCCTATAAAGTAATACGGACATCACGTTGCTGTTAAATATTCGGACTTTGGTATTCTTGCTGTGCTTTGTGGACTACTAAAGAGAATGATGCATGACAAAGGCACTTCTTGCTAAGCTTAGTTTGTGTTTAATGTCTTCTGTTGCTCCTCCGGCCTTGTTGATGACAGCTCCCAGGTATGTAAAAGTGTCAACATCTTCGACATTATTTCCCTGGATCTCAATTGGACATGTTTCCTTGTTGTTGATCCTTAACACCTTGGTCTCGTCTGTGTTGATTCGGAGTCCAATACTTCCAGCATGTTTACATAACCTCTCAGTTTCTACTTGCACAATCTCGTCAACATAGTCCACGTCTTCTAACTGGGAGGTAAACTTCCACCTTATGCCTGTTCTTTTCTGATCTGTTGTTATTGTCATAACCCAGTCTTCAGCAATGAAAAAGAGAAAGCCTGGCAGAACACAGCTCTGTCTTACTTACTGCATTCTTAATCGAGAACTAACCCAAAGTCTGGCCGTTGTTGATGACACAGCTACTGCTTCGATCGTACATCTGCTTGATGATGTCAAGGAAAAAATCAAGGATTCCATAATCCATATGGTTTCATGATCTTCCATAGCTTCTGTCTGTTGATACTATCGAAGGCTTTTTGAATGTTTATAAAATTGATGAATAGAAGTGCTTGCCATTCAATGCACTTTTCTACGATGTTAGATAATATAAATATCTGCACAGCTTCTTCCTCAGCTCTTCCTCAAATCCTATTCTGATTTTCTCGATAATGACTCGGCAGAAGACTTTTCCAGGTATGGAGAGAAGTGATATTCCCCTGCTGCTGTCACATCTGGTAAAGTCACCTTTCTTTGGTATCCTTGCTATCATAGACGTCTTCAAGTCTTCTGGAATACTGGATTTCCTTACCGCTTTCAATAATTGATGTAGTTTACTTGAAGTTATCTCTTGTCCAGTTTTTAACATTTCTTCACTGGTGTTATCTACACCTGCTGCTTTATAACTTTTCAACTTGCTTAATGCTTGCTTCAGTTACCCCACTGTGAAGTGTCCAGTGTTGCTTTATTCATTATTTTCAACGTTAAGGTTACACTCATTGTCATTGTCTTCATCGCTCATTTTATCAACACTCGAAACTTCTTCGAGGTGTTCTTTTCATCTTCTAAGTATCTGATCTTCTCTAATGAGCAACTTACCGTTCTTGTCTCTTACTCCAGCTGTTGATTGTCTTTTCTTATTACAAAGTTTTTTGATGATCTTGTAAAGAGTTCCCACATCATTTCTTTTTGCTACATCTTCATTTCAAGTCTATTGATCTTCTAACGCTTATCTGTTCTGGCTTTTTTCTTCACTGTTCTATCCTTTTCCCTGTACTGATGTTGTTTAATACCACGTATTCGTTCAGAGTGTGCACAATTTACTTCATTCTTCAACTTTTTACTTTCATTTACAGGTTTCATGGTTTACTGTTTATCCAATCGTTATGCTGTTTTCTTTTCCTTCCCAAGACAGTTTCAGCTATCCCTGTATAAACTGATGTGAAGTTCTCCGATTCTTTTTGTATGCTATGGTCATCCATCTCAGCCTGTGTATTCTCTTCCAGCGCTTCAAACCTCTTATTAATTTCTAATGCAAACTAATTTTGGGTTTCTTTCTATTTTAAAAGTGTGATGTTGTATGATATCCTTTTTCTGCTGCTTCTGGATCTGTCCTCGTTAATCTTATCTTCTCCCTGCCAACTACTAAATTATGATCAGCTCCAGCATCTGCTCCTCCCGTGTGTCGTACATCAGTTACAGATCTCCTTTATCTTCCATTGATGATGAATTGATCACTCTGGTTCTTTTCTCTTTGGTTTGGCGATATCTATGTATAGTGGTATATATCTTTATGCTTAAAGAGTGTCCCTCCAATTACAAGGTCATATCCTTTACAGAGCTCAACAATTCTCTCACCATTCTCATTCATTTTACCTAAGCCTTCTTTTTCTAATGCTCTTTTGAGATCTTTATTGCTGCAGTCCACCTTGGCGTTTGCATCTCCCATGAAGATGAGTATATCATGTTTTGGTCTTAGTTCTCTTTCCCTCTGTAGGTTTTCATAGAATGTGTCTTTTTCATCCTCATCAGCATCATTTGTAGAGATGTATATCTGAATGATGGTAGCCTTTACATATCTAGAATTGAACCTGGCATTGAGTCCAACGCATAAATATAACAACGTTCAATCTTCCAATCTGTTAAATATTAGTTACCTTATCGTCACCGGCTTCATTTACTCTGTTAGCATTAGGTCGAAGTCTGTGTATTGGCATGACTGATTTTGGGCACTTTTAGCATTGGTTTGTTGTGGCTATGAAGCAATGGATGACCATTTATATCTCAATCGTACTCTATGTACACCATGATGCTACTGCAAGTGCGTTATTGTTGTTGATGGAACGCAGAGGTGATACCAACAAATTGTCTTCTTGCCATCACCCAGTGACTGCAGCTTGAATCCTAGTGTAACAATTAGGACCCTTAAGGGGAACCTGCAAGTTCATCCATTGACAAGTCAGATGGTGATTGTCACTGTATTATATCAAATCGAAATTGTGCCTGTAATTAGAATAGCGCACTATCCGAGTGCATTTTCTATTATCAGCATTACAAATTTAACCACTTTTTCCACATGATCGAAATTTAACTCAATTTACACAACTGCCAAATCATTTCAAAAAAGAGACAAAGAAGTAAACAATGTCAGTTTCTACCTGCATTTAAGGAGGCTTTGTAGACCCATTTGAGTCTCTAATATTTTTTAACGGTTCTTCAGAAATTGTTACAGTTAATTGATGAAAAATAATGCTCATAATAGTTCCGCCAGGGCCGGTTCCAAGCCCGGATGAGAAAGGGGGAGGGTTGGACGAGAGGCTAATCAGCTCTTTCTGTTAAAAAAAGCCTGATTACGAAAACGTGGACAGTAAACGAAGCTATCTATAGTCGCAGAGATATGTCGTGTGAAATTCCTGAGCTTGAATTTATCTTTAAACGTTGTTTTGTACTCTTTCGCAGATATTAACGAAACGGAAGAACCTGTGTTCAACTCCATTCCCTGTTTGAAATCCTCAATACTTAATGTGATTCTAATCTCTTTCTGCCCCTTTAATTTCATAGAAAACATTGGCCATGCAGATGCACTGTCACTTTTCTGTTTAGCCTTTGAGTCATTCTCTGCTTCCATTTCCATGAAATGCAACTTTGAGCATTTCTTGTTCTTTTTCCCTTTGCCATGCCATTTAGAAAACTTTTTCCCACCGGAGCCTTGGTTTGTTCCTTGGTTTGTTCCTTGGTTTGTTCCTTTCTGGTCACCATCTTGGATTCAGCTTTAGCAATCTTATATTGCATAGATGACGAACCATTTTCTTTTCTGATTTCTTCGTTTGGGTGAGATTACGTCGGGAAATAACATTGTATAAAGACCAGCCCTGATAATTTTCCTTTCAGGGTTAGGAGGGCAAGTCTGTCAGATATTGGTCGATAGTCTTCTATTAGAGCTAGACAGATTTTGTTTACAAGAAAGCCGACGCCGTTTGATCTTGAAGACTCATTTCTAGAAAAGAATAGCTTGTGGCCAGTTGCTTCGTGGGTTTCGATCTTACTTTCTTTAACTTTTGTTTCTGAGAATTCGACAATGTCTCAGTTTATGTTGTTGAGTTCATGGATCATTCTTTCTAACGAATGGTTATTAAGGTCATTGATTGTTTGTGGATTGTAGGAGCAGATATTAAATGTTCTTTTCGGAAGATTGTTTTTCCTCTGGTCGCGTGTATCATATCAGTCCGAGGCTGCTGATATGATCCCCTGGTTGCATCTGTCACACCAGTCCGGGGCTGCTGATGCGCCCTCCTGATCGCTTGATGAGGGTCCGGAGGTGGCTTCCTCTGGTCTGATATACTATGGTTCGACATTTGATTCCATGTTGATTTCATAAGCCGTACTCTTCCGTGCTGGCTCAAGACAAGTTGGAAGAGAGTGATTTGTTCGTGCTACCAAACACTAGGAGACTGCCTTACTGGGCTAATGGGTTCTCCAACCCAAGGCATCTTGCCAGCACTACTGTTGAATTGACAAATAGGGCTGCCTAACGTGACCCTCGTTGTCAGAACAGTTTGTTAGAGCTATAGTCAGGTTGACCAGTAGGACTGTCACTTCACCATTTCCCTGGCACGGGAGGCTTAGAGTGTGCTAGCACTTGCCTAAGGTGTACACTCAGACTGGGGGAGGGAAGGAGGCATCTTAGATCTCTATTCTAGACAGGCCGAGGCCAAGTCTAGCCACAGCCTTGTAGAACATAGTGTTTACTAATTGCTTAGTTGGCTCAGTGGGCCCAAAAACTGCTACAGCCAGCGATCGTTGGCTTGCCTGAGGTGTGAAGGCCAATTTTTGATAAAGTCAGATTATTCCTCTTGTTCTTCGTACCTTGATTACCAGTGACCTACGAAGAAGCTCCTATGCCAAATACGAACACAGCTGTGCAGCAGCCAAATAGCAGTACAGTATACTAGAATATATCGCTATTTAACTCATAGTTGGTATCCATTGCCAGCTGCTGTCACCCGAGTAAGCTGAGGCTAGGGTGTTGAAACGAAAGTTATCTTCCCTAATTTTTACTTGAACGGGGATGCCCCACAAGGCAGTAATCAGAGTTCTTATCGCAGTATGTCGGATAAACTGGGGTTTACCTAGAAATGCCAAAGAGGTGAGCTCTTCTACTGGCTCATCATATTTTGTTTCCAACAAGCCCTAATCTGAATTAAATTGTTACTCCTTTGATGCCTGCCGATGCTGTTTAACGCCATGTCACATCAAGGACAGTTCAGTTTGTAGCCAAGAAAGAGGAATCACTTTTATTCTGGATGGCATTTTCATTTGCAGTATACTAATTATGAAGTATTAAAGAAGACGACTAATGTAAATTAGTTGTCGCTAACAAGACAATATAAGGCTGCTACGATCTTTTAGGCCAATTTCGATAAAGTCTAGAAAGTGAGAACCAGCAGTATGCAAAGTACAATGCTGTCATACCGTTGTCTTTTCATTAATTAAAGGGTTAGACTTTTTCACATTTTGGCTATGAGAAAAATCTGAGTCAATGCTGACTATCCTGCTAAGAATCCTCCAGATAAACTTTGAGTATACAGTGCCGATTATCTATAAAAAATGTATTTTGCTAACGTTTCTTTTTGTAATGAACTGACCACATATTCTATTAAAATCCATTACCATTTTATGATTCAAACTAATGAGTGTTAGCTCTGCCAATCTTTTAATTGGTGGTTCGTAGGTAAGCTTTTTCCCACATCAAGCAGAAATATGATCGTTCAGCTTCGAAGTTCAAATCAGAATTGTACTATCAATCCTTAAAAGAGTATAAATATTGTGGAAAATATCAAACTCACTGTGTACAACACACTGCATACTACTGAGTGACAGGGCCTGTGGTGTTAATATTAAGACTGCCAAAGTCTAAAGAATACGGCGTAGTCAGCTTAACAGTCCAGCCTTGGCTTCACGCAATGAATACAAAAAGATCTAGAACAAACTGTTCTCTCTAAAAATGAGGGTCTAAAATGAAATTCGTGAAGAAAGGAAGTCGGAAGATGTTGAAGTTCTCTCTCCCTCCCTCCATCCCTCTCTCTCCCTCCCTCTCTCTCCCCCCCTCTCCCTCTCTCTCTCTCTCTCTCCCTCTCTCTCTCAGTGCCATGTTCTGTTAGGACACTGACGATCATCGACTTCCACATCTTGTTCTAGCTCCCCCTTTTGCATTATATGTACCAAAAATTCCAACTGTCTTTTTCTTATGGTCCTTAGAAGAAAACATTTTGTTCCTGCTCTCTCCAGCACTTCCTGATTTATTAGTCTGTCTGTCCAAGATATTCTCGTTATTCTCCTAAGAAACCACATCTCTGCTGCTTCTATTCGTTTCTCCATACTTTGCGACAGGGTCCAGCATTCTCTGCCATATGCGAGGATGAAAACACAGAATAATCTCACTGCAAATGTTGAAAAGGTCTGGGCTAAGCACAAATCCCTGTCAAACACATCTTCTAATGTTGGTGTATGAACTTGCGTCATTTCCTATTCTCATACACGCTGTTTGTCTTATAAATCCTTTACATTCAGATCTAAACATTCTAGCATGTTGAAAAGCTCTTCATGCTGCACTTTATCGAAAGCCTTTGTGTAATTTATAAAGCACACATATAAATCCTTTTACATCTCAGTAGCTCTTTCTGACAGTATTCTCAGAACAAAGATTGCATTCTTTGTGCCAGCATCTTGAATGAACCCAAGCTGTTCTTTACCTATCTCAGGTCTTATCCTCCTTCCTGCTCTCATCATCAAAATGCAAACTAGAATTTTTATCACGTAGCTCAATAAGCTAATTGTTCTATGCATTCCGGATTCAATTGCACCAGGTTCCTTTGGAAGGCCTAATAAGATCGATTTTCTGAGGTCCTCTGGAATTTCTCCGCTGTGACACACCTTGTTGAGAATATCTGTAAGTTTCTCTTATTCCTTTTCATTTTTTGTAATGTGGCTCTAACTTCTGATCTTAGGATTTTTATTCCCTCCCCTGTTATCTCCAAAAACATTTTCTGATGTATTCGGTTCAGTGTTTTAAAGATTTTTTCCCTTTCCATTATGACTTCACCATCCTTTGATCTCATCCAACCTGTAAAAGAACAACCTTCAAAACCAGTTATTTCCTTAATCGTTCTGTGTATAGCACCCGGTTCTTTGCTTTTGCATCTTTCAAGCCCTTTGCACTGTTCATTAAGCCAGTCTCTTTGGCTTCCCTGCATTTCATTTTGATTTCCTTGTTCGCCAGTTTGTATTCATCGCTTCTGCGGCTAGAAATCTGTTGCCTAGAGCGCATTTTGTTCAAGATTTCTTTTTACATCCACGTGTTCTTTGATTTATTCTCAGGTTTAGGTACAACTTCTTTTGCTGTATATACTGCCGCTCCTTTAAAGGTTTCCCACTTCATTTTGAACATACCTTATTTAAATAGGTCATCCCAGCAAGATTTGAATATAGTGTTAAACAGGAGGAGCAACGAAACAGGTTGATGCTTGGTAAAATTGTGTGGCCATTTCAGTCTCTTTTTTGCCAGGCAATGACGATTCGTAGTCACGGGATCTTAATATAGGTAACGGGGGACAGTAACGTTATTGCTCTCCTAAGATTTAGCTATTCAGGAAAAAAAATCTGGGTATCACCTAGTAAAAACATATCATAAGTTTAGTTCTCCTAGGACTGTAAATAAACTTATTAAACTGCAACCCAAAAGCAAATTTGGCAGTTATTGACAAAATAAAAAATTCCAAACGTAGGTACTTTAGTATCCTGTCTGACGAAACAAGTGGTGTATTCGAATAGAAAAAACTTGTTATTGGTATTAGACAGATGATAAACTCATGCCCTATTAAGAGTAAAAGGTCATGCAGGTACTGGATGAATTAAAAGCAAAATCTATTCCTAGTTACACTTTATATTTCTTAAAACCAGCTGACCTTGGTATCTAGGGCACAAGGAGACAGTGTAATGATGAAGCAGCAGCCATGAAGGGGGTGACATAAAGTGTAGCAAAAACCATCAAAAAGGAAAATGGATTTTACTTATTTGTACACTGTCATAGTCATTCTTTGAATTTGTCATGTCGTGACATTATCAAAGGCGTATCTGTGCTTAAAGAAGCATTTGAGATCTCAAGAGAGCTCATAAAATTTATATGTAAGTCGCCCAAGAATATACCTACTCGGCATGTTTTGCTACCATTTTACTTCTTTCCACGTTTTTTTGATCTGATGGGATGAAAAAAGGAGTCATTAAGTATCAATGTTTCTATTGTAGTGTAGCTAGTTAAGTAAAACAAATTCACTCAAAATTTGTTCTAACAATTCTAAGAAGTGGGAAAGACAAGCTGTTCTGTCGTACCTTGTACAAATAGTACTTACATACTTAACAAGGGGAGAAAAGGACTACATAAACACATAATATTCGACATCGAGAAAGTGCTTGTCAGCAACCACCTTTTAATCTCTTCTTCTTACCTTGTCAGTTGCAAAATTCAGAAGTAATGAAGAGATGGAAAGCATTAATGAAACAAAAAATAAAAAATAAAAAAAGGTGTATAGAATGTAATAGTAAAAGAGGGTTCTCCTTACATGTTATTGACAGTGAACAGGCCTTTGCAAACCCTGGCCCAACACTGAATTTTGTTTTTCAGGTTTCATGTAAAAAGCAGAAAAGAATTGTTTAGGGAGCCACTCAACCCATGGAAAGGAAAGTTAAATTCGATGGAAAAAGACAATATTGATAGTGTAAGGGATTGTAAAGGTGACACAAAAAATAACATAAAACACTGCAAGAAGATTTCTTTTCTTTTTGGATGTTTTTGTTCTGACCATTCATACTGTCACACCAGGAA
The DNA here is from genome assembly GCA_003991215.1 of Morbakka virulenta. Taxonomy (NCBI): domain Eukaryota; kingdom Metazoa; phylum Cnidaria; class Cubozoa; order Carybdeida; family Carukiidae; genus Morbakka; species Morbakka virulenta. The sequence goes on from RDPX01000003.1 coordinate 139,452, forward strand.
CAGTATCTTGTGATAAGTGTGTTGACCGAGCAACTATGATCAAGTCCTTGATATGAAACTTGAGTATTGAAAGGGACCACAACATTTTCATGGACGAAAATAAAAAAGGGACTCAAAAATGAAATTTTGTAATGGCTTTTCTTCAATAGCTTAATTTCATTTGCTTTCAATCAGCGAAAGCTATATTTGAATAAGATACGATATTGGAGGTGACCAATAAGGGTTAGTAAAGCTTAACAGCACTGTCACCACGGAAAAAAGATCAAAATATTAACACAGCAAAATGTGTTTTTGCTAACTTTAATGCAATTTGGACTTGAACTTATTAATAAATATCTGGCAGATAGGGTTGAAGTCTCTCCCACAATTTGTTCAAACATATTAATGAGCTGGATTCAATTTATTAGTCCAACTATAGATACTATCTTTGTAAAATAGTTGTCACGTGAATTAATTCCAGAGAATATGCCCTAGTGCCTCAAGAAATATTGTTACAACCGGTGTAGTGTTTACTGAACGCCCGAAATCTCTCTATGTTCAGGCTGTAACATGGTCTGACTATAAGCATCAATATACCCTTTAATTTCTTGTTGGTGTAGCTCCAGTTGGTTACATCACATTCAGTTCTGACTGCTATTGTGGACGACGTAGTGATAAACAGATAGTAAATGACAGTGGCTTTTTAAAATTTGTTAGAAAGAGATGACCAAGTAATGTTTGACCGTGATTACCCCATGATTTTGCAGTTTAGTTGTTCTATCTTGTGCACATGCAAAAAGCCAATTTAGTGAGAAAGAAGTTATTTAGATTTTTAAAGTCAGGGCTACCAATAACAATATTGCATTATGTGCTGGGTATATAATTTCAGAAATTGTTTGATTAGACAAACCAAGAAAAATAGTTAAATACAACTATTTATAGTTGAAAGTAAAGCATTTCTCATATATAAAAGGATTGAAATACAAACGTATATACATTTGTTTATAGAACAACTAAAGCTAATTCAAGACGTAATCGATTTGCATTGCAAAAATAGTTACTGAATTCGAAACTCGACGACAATTTGCTGAAACATTTATACGCTGATGTGTATAACAAGTGTAAAAGTTTTTTTCAAAGCTTTATCAATATGTGTAAGAAAAAAGTATCAACGCAATAGATTTTAATTGGAGTATTACATCTCTATGTGCATTTTTAAGCTTTCATTAAAAACATTTGTCTGTCTATAACCTAGCAGGAGCTAATATGTTAAAAACGGGTTTCAACATCAACTAATGTTACTAGGCATCTAAGCAAAGATGTTATTTCTGTTGCTGAATACTGTTCGGTGTAAGGCTCAACAGCTTTTCTTGCCATGATTTACAATGAGTTTTGGCAATACTTTATTCAAAATGTCCCTACATTTCATTTAACTCTCTCAAGGCATTTGACGCAGTGTCTTTGTTACTTTCTAGAGAATGTATAAATACAACAACAGATACAAATTTGTGGTGTATTGTCGTAAACTGTACATTAATATCAAAACTTTAATTGCATTTTCAATGTTACCGATAAAATGCACGTCGCTAATGTGAAAGGTTTTGACAAGTGTTGGAAGTTTTTCAAAGTTTTGTGTATAACCTTCATTTGCAGAAAGCCATGTTTTCTATCTGGTTAGGACAGGCTCAGAATGTAAGATGATTCCTTTAGAATACAACTGATTCCTTATCTGTAATGCTTACATACTCATTGAAATAAAGTTATTAACACCCCGAGACCTACAAATGCACAGCCTAACAAACACACTTCAAATTATGCGCTAAATAGTAGATATGGATATCCTTTGGCCATATGATAGCAACAACCTTAAAAGCTTTTGACATATAAGCAAGTACCACTGTTATTTTAGAAAATACATTATCATACCCTAAATCCATCAACTGTAGTACAATTTGCATGCCACAGAAACCCATAATTTATCAAGTAAGACGAGCGAGCATCGTCAAAAGGTCCGGTGATGTAGTTGCAAATGTTTATTTTCAACGCACTTTTAATAGTATCCAATTTTTCATCAAAGATTTTCTTGAGATAAATTTTTCTTTGCAGTAAACTCGTTGGGGATTCTTTTCCATTATGAATTTAGAGAAAAATCTTCTAAATTCCTCATTCTTTAGTTCCTTGTTGCAAAAACAACATTTGAAGCAGAGAGAGCTTTAGTTAAATCATGATTATAAGTTGCTTGATGATCTTGTACAATATCCGGTAACAAAGCGTTTTTGGGGGCACGATTTTTGTATGGAGTTGTGCTTTTGACCATTTTTGTGCTCCAGTATTTGTCCTCTGTTACGTACTCCAACTTGTGTAGTACAGACAGTGCAAAATAACACTTTACCATTCATAGTCATGCATTTAAATTCCTTGCAGTATCTACTTAATATCTACTTGATGTGTATTTTTGTGTTTTATCTTTCATCATCTTTATAGCAAAATCTAAATTGTAACCTGTTTCTGAATTCTATTGTAGAGATACTAATACAATGCTGTAAGAAGTGTAACTTGCGCCGACCTACGTACAAATGTTCGCCGCTCTTACAATTGAAGCAGCAACAAAAAACCCAAGCTTCCTGACGTCGGTATTTCCGGTTATTAATCAATGTAGTGTTCTTATTAACACAAGTGTTCTTATTAACACAAGTGTTCTTATTAACACAAGTGTTCTTATTAACACAAGTGTTCTTATTAACACAAGTGTTCTTATTAACACAAGTGTTCTTATTAACACAAGTGTTCTTATTAACACAAGTGTTCTTATTAACACAAGTGTTCTTATTAACACAAGTGTTCTTATTAACACAAGTGTTCTTATTAACACAAGTGTTCTTGTAGGAGCAGTCAAGTCACAAGTATTTAAAAGGAAGGAAGAATTATCAAAGATAGTTGCTTGTTCAAAAGGTGTCCCAAGGTAAAAGGATTTCGATAAAAAATGAGCCAAAATAGGAGGTTTTAAGAAATAATTGCAAAATATGGAATTTCCATGTAAAATGACTGAAATATGGGGTTTGCGGGATTTTTGTGTAATTATGGGCAAATTTGCTCTTTAATGACAACTTCTTAAACTTCCTTAAACTGCCTTTTACAAGAAAGAGCACATATTCTAGGTTTAATATTACTTTTCGTTCCGTTCAAGTTCTCTTCGAAAAAAAATTGTCTGAAACAATTCTCTGTTTCTTACTGTGAGTCACGTTTCATTGATTTTTCTCCCATGTGTTTTACGATCAAATTGCCAAAAATTATACTTTATAGACGCCAGCACCAGCCGTTAACTGGCAACCAAAAGATAACAATGACAAATATTAAATTAGATTCATAGTAAAACTGCTCGTCTAGAAATCACGTACCTCATACTTTTGAACCAGTTCCAGCCGCTAAAATGGGGATTAGAATTTGCTCTTTTCTGATTACTACAGCATGACTAAGCCCCAGTTTCGAATTTAGACTTCCATGCTCACGAAAATATAGATAACGAAGTTAAATTTAGATATAACAGCTTGTCATCAAGGTGAAACTAGATTTTTTGACAAGAGATAATCTTCTGAGGTTAAGATTAGGAGCGATTAGAGTCTATCATGGGGATTTTATTTTATATTTTTTAATTACATTTAGAACTTTACAAATTTAATGTTACTTAACTGTCAAGATATTTATAAATATCGCCTATCAATGTACATTACAGATAGGCAGGGGTGATATTGGTTGAACATTAAGGGGAGAATTCATTATTTTCATTTGTCTGCGAAATATTTACATTGTCCATAAATCAAGTTTGAAAGGCTTTTGAAAGGCAAGTGTTTACCCTGCACTCTTGATCACGACCCTGTTCATGCTTAATGGCTGTAAGACAGACTTTACGTTCATAATAGAAAGTCTCAGTCTTGCATAACCCTTTGTTTTGTATAAAAATAGATCAAGTCAAGTAGGAGGGAAGATTATGGATATAAACGTCCGTTTTGTCATCCCGCCTTTCTCTTTACGTTTTATTATAAATTTTTTATTCATTTATTACCATAAAATCTTTTTGTGCCTTCGACCTTTTCTCTGTTCACTATAAAAACTTGCTTATCACCACAGGACTCGGTTTTTCGTCCCCCATTGGTCACGTAAGGTTTCATGAATTTACAATAATTCAGATTTGGAAAAGAGGTAGATAACAAAATTCCTTTTTCGTCTCAATATTTTGGATCACATGATCATAATACACCCATGGGTTAAAACCTGACAATAGCAAAATTAATTTTAGTGAACTATCCTTTTGTAAATGCTATAGAAACCGAGCACGTGAGTGTTGAAATTATGATAACATTTTGATCTTTAAGATCACCATTTATTCTGGTAAGTTCTTAGGACTGGAAAAGAGTATTATAACGAAGTAACCATATGTAGATCATGATCTTGTATAAGGTGTTAAGAGAGCACATATATATATATATATATATATATATATATATGGCTCTATTGCCTTTTGTTCTCCACCAAATATTTTATGCAATAAATTCCTTATGATACAAAGGACTCATCATCATCATGGGCCATGCAGTCCTGCGTCGGTGATCAGGGTCCTCCACTATACTCTCTCATACATGGTCCTTGTTGTCTTGTGTTGTTCTCTTTTTCCACCCACTTTGAAGTATCATCCATCATTTTCTTCCTTCGTCTTCCATGAGTTTTATGTCTTTTATTTTTCCTGTTGTTGCCAAGTTCTCCAGGCCATTTCTTCTCATTACATGTCCCATAAATGTTGCCTGACGTTTCCTTACCTTTTTTAGAAATGAGCGTGTAGTCTATGCCATTACTAAAGCCTCCTCATTCGTCTTCCTTTTTGTGCATGGTATTTTCAGCATTCTTCGAAGGAACCACATTTCTGTTGCCTCATGTTGCTTCTTCATTTTATTTGTTAACGCCCATGTCTCACATGCGATCACCATTGTTTCAGTTTTCTTTTCATTCAAAATTAGTCTCAATTTCTCACTTTCAACTAGAATCTTGTCAACCAGACCTTGTAGATCTTTTTCACATTCAGCTATGAGAGTGGTATCATCAGCGTATCGTATGTTGCTTAAAACTTCTTTATTTACTTTCATTACAGGCATGTTTTGTATAGTTATCATTATTTTCTCACTACAGATAGAAAAAAGGTCAGGTGATAGTACACATCCTTGCCGTAGACCTCTTTTTATGCTGATATTCTCCTTTATTTTGCCCGATTCTTGTAGCTGCTGTTTGTTGCCAGTACATGGTTTTTATTATTCCTCGGTCTTTGTCTAAATTTAATTCTTCTAGTATGTCCATGACACATGTTTTACTCTATCGAAGGCTTTGGTGTGTTCAATAAAGCATACATACAGGTCTTTGTCAACTTCTAAAGATCTCTCTATTAAATTCCTTAGATTTTAAATGCCGTTAAGAGTTTCCCTTCCTTCTACAAACCCACACTGTTCCTCAGCGATTTCTGGTTTGATTCGATTCCTGGGTCTCTTCATTATTATTCGTAGCAGAACTTTAGTTATATGGCTCATTAAACTAATGGTGTAATGCGCTTTCTGTTGCTGCAGGATTTGGGGGGAGTGCAACAAATATTGATTTAGATAGGTCAGTTAGAATGTGCCCGGTATTGTACATGTCATTTAATAGTTTAGTCAAAACTGAAATTCCCAATTCCTCCAGTGGTTCCAAAATTTCAATAGTGATTTCATCTGGGCCAGCTGCTTTCCCATTCTTCATTTTTTCTCATGGCAAATTGTATTTCCTCTTCCAATATGGGAGGGCCCTCAAAATTGGCGTGAATTTCTTTGCCTTCTGGTCTTACGTCGTCATACAATTCTTTTATATACTCTGACCATCTGTTCACTATTTTGTCTTTTTTCATTATGATTTGTTCATCTTTTGATTTTATGCATCCACTCGATGAGCATGTTTTCTTTTTGTTGTTAATTTCGTCGTTTCTTTTGTACATTACTTGTGGATTCAATACATGGGCCCTTTCTATGTCAATACATTTTTTCTCCAGCCATGCTTTTTTGGATTCTTGGCATTTTATTTTAATCTCTTTGTTTAGGTCTTCATATCTTTCTTTATTGTTCTTATTTGCTCTTTGTTAGTCCATAATTTCCAGAATGTCATCAGTCATCCATTTTTGTTTAGCATTTTGTTTCTTCACTGGTACATTTTCTTCAGGTGATTCTGTTATGGCTTCTTTGAATTTTTCCCATTTTTCATCAATGTCTTGAATGGTGTCCAGTATCTTGAATTTATTTCTGACTGCCACCTGATATTGTTCCCTGACTTCTTTATTGTATTTTAATACTTCAATCTGCAGTTTTATATATGTGATGGTTTTCTTTTTTCTTCTTAGTTTGAGTGCTACTTTTGCAATCAAGGGATTGTGGTCTGAGTTGCAATCTACATCTGGGTATGTCTAAGCTCCATTCACAGCGTTCCTAAATCTTTAGTTGATCATAATGAAGTCAATTTGATTTTTTGTGTTTTCATCTGGGCTTACCCATGTCCACTTTCTCCTTGGGTGTTGTTTGAACCATGTATTTTTTATGAGCATATTGTTTCTGCTGGCCCATTCTGCAAGTCGTTTACCTCTCTCGTTTATGTTGCCCAAGCCATGTTGCCCCACCACATTTTCACTCCTTTCACTTCCCACCTTTGCATTGAAATCACCTTGGATGATTATCATCTCTTGTGACTTACAGTATTTCACTGCTTGATCAAGTTGATTATAAAATGTTTCTACTTCTTCTTCTGTGCTTTCAGATGTTGGTGCGTATGGGGGCGACCGAGTCCTTATCCCGGCCAGGGCTCGGTCGCCCCCATAGCGAACTCTGTGAAAACAGGGTGTACCACGGGAGAGTACTGCTATGAACACATTAATGTGCGAAAAGCCATATGCACGCTCTGTAACAGGAACCCAGTGCCGCGGCATCAACACACATGAGAGGCTATATATGACGCTTCGAACCAACCTTACATGAGCGGGACGTCCTGCCCAGACCACGAACACCCCACAAAGGACTACTATATCGTAAATGAGTTTAAAATAACAGCGTTAAATAGAATTTAAAACATTTAATAATCCTAGGTTATATCTTTTTGTTTATGGTATTTTTTATGAGATGAAGAAACACCACAAAGCAACTCTAAAGTTCATGATGTACATATACACAGTCCCTCCAAATTTTTATAGTTTTCTGATACATTAACATGGTTTTTATCATAATTCTCTCCTTTGTTCTTAACTAGGCTGTTACTTTATCCATTCCTGATGAGTTTTCTTTACGTCTTTCTTTTGTAATGACATACACTGTTATTCGTTGACTACCCTTTTCCACTGTTTTCTACAGAATTGTAACACAGTAATGCTAATTTTATCTTGAATCTTTACAACGCATCTGTCCGTAATGCCTGGAATATTGAGCTAATATGTAATATACATGTATCTTTATTTTTACGTTAATTTTTAATATTGTTGTATTTTCTCTGGAGGACAGCAAAGACAAAATTGAATTTTAAATAAATCAGATAAGAATTTCGCGTATAGTGGTTCATAGTGTTGTCACATTTCCTCAGTCAGTTTTTTTAGTATTGCTAGCATCAGAGCACTTTGAACGTGTTTAAAAACGAACTTTGGTTTGCATATGCATTAGTACATGGAGAATTAAGTATTGTTTACACATAAAGTATGTTTGAACATTTTACCTGAAGTTAAGTTCTGGTTAGAGAGTAAACATCCCATGTGTAACATACAACCACTAATTCTTGTATACACACTCCAGTTAAAAGTGAAACTAGGAACATTGAGTTGTGTATATCACCCTCGAAGTGTATAAGAAACTGATTACATTTTGCGCCAAAAAGACAACTTCCTTTGGAGGACGGTTTGATAAGTTCGTTAAATGTTAGTTGACCTTACTAAATGAACACATTATTATAATAAGAGACAAATGTTTGATCCTAGAGTCGACGTAGATTACTGAAACATCATAGTTACCACCGACCTTGTTACTACCGAGCCTCCTCTTTGGATGCTGAAATTTGCACTACCGGTAATAACGACCAAAACGATATCAATACCAGTGCCATTGGTGGAACAGTAGTCCACTGAAGAATGTTTTGGAACAGTCGTTGAAATTTTAATTGGTATCTAGCGTACAGTTCGTTAGGATTTCGTGTAAAAACGCTAAGCTCAGTCAACTTTACCATACCATGTTACCAGTAAAAAATGTGAGAAGCACGTAAAGACTCGAATACTAACAGAATGCACCACTATTAAAGAAGCATTGAAGCTGGTCGTCCAAAAGGATGTTTTAAATCTTAGTGCCAAAAAAGCCAAAGCAATTATTAACAAAGCAATAGAATTCCAAATCCTTAGAAGATTTTAATGCCTTTCTGAATAAAAAAGCAAAGAACGGATGACTTACAACTAACAACATCAATAATTACATCTATGTCCAATCATATCTTGTCGTGAAAAGCGTGTTGAAAAAAATTGCAGAATATAGAAGAATCAAAGTTACCACCACAGAAATAACTGGAGGACATATTAGAGAATTGTATTAGTTAGTAGGACAGATATACAGCAAAATTTAACTTGAAAGCAGGACCTGTGTCTACTATGAGGGATAACACTCAGCTTAAAGATACACAAGAAACAGATCTCAGTAAAATCGTATGGAAGCAAAACCATGATATTTAGATTATTCAAGAAATAACGGATGCTTTCTTAGTTGAAGGTTCACGTGCAGCTGCTAAAACAACAAATAAAAGAACAATCCCATCTTACTATTACAGTAAACCAAGTCATGTGAGATTGAAATGTTGGCTGTGGCATTTAAAACAAAAGAGACCACAACAACAGAAAATGTACGAAAAAAGTAACGGAGGATGGCACAAGGGAGCTTCGAAAGTCATTGTTGAAGATCAGGCTGGTGGACGTAAAGCTTCTATTCTAATCGATACTGGTGCTGGACTCCATGGCATTGATAAATCAATGTTGCTAAAATGAAAAATGCTCTTTATGCTGAAGAAAGGTGAGCGAGGGGAAGAACTGCAAGGTCACGAAAGTCCAATCGCAGTAGTATCCATCGAATTTTAGGTGCCCTCAAGCATAACATTCACAAAAGACAAATATAATTGAATATGCTTATTCTCGTTAAGTGTCCAAAGAAAGGGTCTCCGCTCAAGATCATCTGACGGCAAGAATGAAGTTATCGAAGAAGCAATCAAAAACAGATTAAAAAGTACATGGAGAAGAACGACGAACTTAGTCAAGACAAAAGACTAAACTGCTAAGGCATCTCCAAATATTCAATCATTTGTTCCATCCACCGACCGAGGGTTGGATGCACTCATCACGATGATGTACCGTTCTTTTTCCCTCTGCATATTTCAGACCAGTTCAGTGGATGATGCTGTTAAATCAGATTGTTCTGGGGTTTCCTCTTCCTCTTTTGCCATTCACTCTTCCTGCGACCGATGTATGTTGTTGTCTTACAAGGTGTCCAAAATGCTTTAATTTCTTTATCTGAATGTCCCTTCATAGTTTTTTATTGCTGTTAATTATGCAGGAAACTCCCTTGCTTGTAACTGTACTTGGCTATAAAATTCTCAGCATTGTCTGACAGCACCGCATTTCAAAGGATTTCAATCTTCTATACCTGAGCTTTGGTATTGACCATGTTTCTGCCCTATATGTTAATGTAGACGATAAGTGACATTGAATAACACGTTTTCTTGTTTCTAGTAATATCTTTCTTTGTGTTGGTACTTTCTTCATTTTGCAGATTGTTGCCTTTGCCTATACCTTTACACCCTATTATTTCTCCATCACATTTACCACCTTCTGTTATCAAGTGACCCGAATGTATAGATTTAGATAATTGTTCTATTTCTGTACCCTACATTTTGATATCAGTTAGCGGTTTTTTGTTTACCATACTTATAACCATTTTTTGTCTGTGTCATTTATTTTCATATTATGTACTTTCCATACTTATTTACTTTATTCATCAAGACCTGCAAATCTTCCATTGTTTCTGCAACTAGTACAGTATTGTCTGCATATCTAAAGTTTTTGATGTTTAATTCTATTATTTTAATTCCTTTTTAGTCGTCAATCTTGTCTAAATACATCTATGTGCATAAGGTGAAAAGACAAGGTGAGACCACACACCTTTGTTTAAGTCCTCGCTTGATCTTGACTTTATCCGATGTATTCTCTCCTAATCATTTTTCGGCTTTCTGTGTCCAATGTAAGTCCTCAATTAATCGTACATCTTTTCTATCTATTCTAATGCCTTTAAAGCATTCTATTAATTTTTCATGATTGGCACTATCAAAAGCTTTTCATAATCTGTAAAGCATAAACTTCCTTTTTTTTTCGTAATTGAATATTAGCCTTCACTAATCATTTTCAAATTGAATATTTCCTCTTCAGTCCCCATCCCAGATATAAATCCACTTTCTAAGATGTTAATTTGTTTGTCAATTTTTTGTCTGTTTCAGGGCAATATTATTCTTAGAATAATTTTCAGTACATGACTAATTAACCTTGAGGTCCTTTATTCTGTAGACATTGTTGCCTTTGGTTTCTATGGCAGTCTGAGAAATCCTGATTTATTCATGTTAGATGGTATGTAGCTGGCGCTATATATTGTATTTATTAGTTTATTAACGAACTCCAACCCAGGCTTATCTATGCTTTTATCATTCCTGAGGTCAATTACTCATTACACATTGCCTTAGGCAGCTTCATAAATCTGCATACAGTTATACATTCAGAACGAACAGTTTAAAATATTAAATTTTCAGACTTTTCATTTCATTTAAGACTGGCAATCAAATGTTTATTTTAAGCTAGGCTTAGTTTACACGGAGACAAGACTGCTGAAGACGAAACAATTACATTTTCCAACAAGCTAAACTTAACTTGGAAGAATATCGGCGCATAAGTCATTTTTTTTTTTTGTAAAGAAAGCTTAAATTTCTGGACTACTAAAGTATAATTGTTAGAAATGGCAATACAACATAACCGGAGTCTTTGATGTTTGAATATAAAGAGTGACCAAAGTCATGAGATAAGGAAGGTGCCAATTTTTTCAGAAACAAGAGGAAGCCGACATTATTTTTCTATCCAGTTTATTCAAAGTTTGGTTTTTGAGGTAGTATTTGTCTGTATTGGGCCTTAAGGTTTTAAGTGTTATTTAATTGTATTGGATACGTAATGACGTCTCTGACTAAATTTGACATTGTAAGAAAATGTCAAGTCAAAATATTTTTAACTATCTAAATATTCATAGTTAAGTTGTTTGAAGTCATATTTTTTAACTAAAGTCCTTTACAAAGAACAAGTCCTCCTTTGTCTGTAGTTTTCATGGCAATTGGACTACAAAACAAATTGTTACATTATAACTATTGGTACGTTTTATTGGGTTGCGTGAGCAAATCTGTTGTTTGGCAAATTTCAACGTATTGATTGGTAGATGTGAATTTGTATCAGTGACGTGACTACGAAGACTCTGGTCTTAACAAATGTTTGAATTGGTTGCGATGTGCTCAGTATAGCAGCAAGAACTGGTCCTCAGTCTAAGCTGTCTGAAACTTGTTTAGTATTATAAAGTATTTGAGGGAATTAATGTGTTTGGAAATAGAAATACATAACACAGGTCAACACATATTTTGCTGCCAGCAAAGTTAGGATTGATGTTCCAAATGACTCGAATTTTAAAGCTCTTAATCTGTCAGGGGAGATGAAATATGTCTTAACCTCCAGGGCAAAGGAAATATAAAGGAGGACGCCATCTTTCCTTATTGGGATATGCACTAATTTCACAACAGAATGAAATAATTTAGTGAATTAAAAAAAACAACGAAAAAAACGTGTTTGACTAAAAATTTTAGACAAAGTGTATTTAGAGTTGGATGGTTGTCAGCTGTTAGTTTATTTGAACTGCCTTTTGAAGTAAAAATTACTACATTTGAACATCATTAGATTCTTCATTGGTAAACAAACTAAATACTCCCTTTAGTTCAATTTCATCAGATAGATCCCACAATAACCAAAGGAGACAGCTAAAACTGATGTCGTTCTCTAAGAATTGCAGTGCAGTCTCAAGGTAACTCGTCCTTTAAAGGTAACAATATTTGTATCTTAAGACTGAAGCCACAAAGTTTCTAGTAAGAGAAGAAGAAATCAAAGATGAAATAAAAATTGTGTTTAAACAGACATTTCTACATCCTTGGTGAAATCAACAGATCCAAATCCAGAGCACCGATAAATGTGTTTATGAAGATAACAGAAACATAATCAGTACAGGCAACCAAAAAGAAAAAGCTGGTGCCTAACATGTCCAACGGGTCCTAGCACCTGATATTCTAGATCCCAACAGCAAAATATACCCACCACATTTAATGACGACACCTTTTAACGATACAAAAACTCAGAAAGCAACATATTCCATGAAGAGCGGAAAGAGCTGTGATATTGATGGACTAAATTCAGAATATCTAAAATATGCGCCACATACTGGTTTTGCCAAATACTAAACAAAATAGGTGCTACGTGAGATCATTTAGAAGAGATAGAACTTGGTTTCCTAAATCCTGTACAAAAACTCAACAAGAAAAAAGTCCGTCTGAAAACCTCAGACCTATCTTTTACCCAAAAGTGACTCTGCCACAGGATGCACTTACCTGAGAATACACCTGCAAGGATTACATTCAGGAATACCACCAATCCAATAAAACACCAGAGAGGACGCCCCAAAACGACTGCAATGAATTAAAAATAAACATTAACATCAACCCAAACACTAGCATTCCGAAATATATCAAACAATGTAGTGACAGAAAAGCTTATAAAAAAAGAACAAGAGCACGTTTGCTGGATGCAAGGGAATCTTGCAAGGAAGAACTTTCGTAAAAGTCCCTGACGAGGATGATGATTTCTACCACAATGTTTATACCTGCTGACAATTGCAGTTATGTGTTTATAGTTTGACATGTAATTTTTCTCTCATTATTATTATATTATTATCTTGAATTCTATAAAATAAAAAAGCGACTTCAAATCGTATGGTGCCAAATTCTTAACCCTTTCAAAGGTTGATTCTGAGCAATTTTGGGGTGATGCATTCAAAATTGACATCGATTTGCCATGATTATCTGATATTCGTTCTTTCTTTTTCAGAAAATCTCTATTTAAAACAAAATCAAGATTTTTGCACTTACTTAGGATCAGCAGGTTTATTAAAAAATACATTAAGAGTGTTATGAAAAGGCTATGTGTGCAATTGTAAACTAGGGAATTTGCCCTTGAGAGGCTATCCTTCCTGAGTACCTGTAACAGTTATGTACCTAATGACACAAAATAACTCGAGAACTGTCATCAGTTGTTACAGATTAAAATCTCAATCTGTTACTTCNGATTCTGAGCAATTTTGGGGTGATGCATTCAAAAATTGACATCGATTTCCCATGATTAGATTTCGTTCTTTCTTTTTCAGAAAATCTCTATTTAAAACAAAATCAAGATTTTTGCACCTACTTAGGATCAGCAGGTTTATTAAAAAATACATTAAGAGTGTTATGAAAAGGCTATGTGTGCAATTGTAAACTAGGGAATTTGCCCTTGAGAGGCTATCCTTCCTGAGTACCTGTAACAGTTATGTACCTAATGACACAAAATAACTCGAGAACTGTCATCAGTTGTTACAGATTAAAATCTCAATCTGTTACTTCACAATTTACATGAGTAATCTTTTTTTTTCAAACGAAACAAACAATAAACTAAAACAATTATCAGTTAATAGAGTTTTAGAACTTAAATAGTTGCCTTTAGGTAGTTTTTTTTACTGAAAACAATCTCATTACCACTTACCAAAGGAGACATTGCCCTTATCGAAGAAAAAAACCCTGCAATTTGGGGAAGTGTTTTTCCAGTGGGTTTTATTTGTTATTGATAGTCAGTTTCTAGCCCTTGAACATATGTGTTTTAGCATAATTAGTGTATTTTTAGGTGCAACTGAGTTCAACTAGTTTTTTGCTGGTGATTTTTGTCACATATTGACTTAAAAGCAGGTATTGATTTTTTAAAACAGGTGAAAAAGTAAAGGTTTGTTAGTTGAGTATAGGAACAGAAAAAACAATTTGTAGTAGGGTTTTTTAGCTGGAGAAAATGCCTTGAAACAGAATATATCTAAACCAACCTGGTCTATTTCATTATATCTGAAGTGAATATATAACATCAGACAACAGCAAACCCAGCAATGAATTTGAAAATCAAGCTTACACCCTTATTTGGAATAAAATAGGTGATCAGGACAAGAGCTAGTCTTTATAATATATATATCTTCATATTTTATGATAAACTTGTACAGAACAATTACTTCTATAAAATAACAGTAAAAGAATATCTGTAGTGAGTCTTTGAAGCATGCAAGCGACTTCTATTTTTGTATGGTAAACTTAAAAGAAGTCAAAAAACATTAAATTCAAGTATCCTAATGTTTGGTCGACTCATAGATCTGTGGCTTTCACTTTTTTGAAGGTCAAGTTCGAAACACGATACATGGCCTTATTATATCTATTTCTAGGAATTAGAATCTTAAAATTACACCTTGTAAGTAGTAAGTAGTCCCTAAATAATATTTCAGGTTAAACTATTCAGGTATTGAGGCGTTTTTCACGTATTTTATTGTGAAGTGCCGAAATTTTGGTAAGCCATTCAATACCTCTTTTACCACAATTATAGGACGGAGCCTTATGTGAATACTTATGTTTTACATTTCATAAAAAACACGATAGTTTTTAACCTTTTCATCATTAATATGTTTCAGTATTCACATACCTTCTTCAGAATGTATATAAAATGTACAAGAAATATTAAGGCTTTTTAAACTAATCACAGTGAAGAATATTAAAAGCCAGAAACTTCGGTATCACATTTAAACTTTGACAGTTTTTTAAAAAGTTTAAATCAAGATCAACCTTTTTTTTATGTTTTACCTCTGGTGCCACCAAATTCGCCCACCACAAAAGTGCTTTCATATACTACTCCTTGTCGGTACTGAAATTGGAAGCCCTGTTTTTTTATATTTTCCCCGTCTTCCAGCGGAATGGATCATTTTTGTGATACAAGTATATACAACAAATTTCTTAGCTTTTGTTGTGCCATGCACCAAATGAAGGTAACGGCGGCAGGCTTAACCAAACGTTTTTTTATAGAAGCCTACCAGTTCTAAATAGAACTACAACCTTCATTAGAAATGCAATATCTTTAAGGACATTTTCTTAATTGTCTTGGTTGGTGCGTCATAGGAAAAGATAATAATTTTTTCCCAGTGGTTTAAAATTTGATATTGCCTTCACACAAAGCACTCACCCATTTGGAATTGGTATCATGAGCTACACGCAGTTGCCAACCCGATTTTTGTCATTACCTTTTTTCCCTCTACCAATGCGATGAAATTTCTGTTTCTGTTTCAAACTGGTACATATATTAAGAAAAAATTATTAATTTTGAAAGAGATGAAGATTTAAATGATCCGAAGTTCTTCGCCTTTTTAATACCAAAGAATGGGTTTTACTTCTTTTGTGAAACTCGAAATTCCTTTTAATCGCTCGTGGAACCAAAACCAGAATCTCTTGGTTTCAATGCATCTACATTAACCATTAAGCCAGGGCTAATCAAATTCCCAAATACCAACAGGACTTTACAAAGCACTAAAATAAAAATATGTAAGAGTCACATAAGTTCCAAAGGTGAATAATTTGGTCAACAAAGAATTAGATTAAACTTCTATGCTTTCTGTTGTACAGCGACAGCAGAGACAAGATGAATTATTGAGTTACGAAGCAACACTAATTAGGGGACTAATGACAGTTGTGGACAAGAAAGTACTGCAGAAACATTAGAACCAAGAAAAAATGTAATTTTACCACGACTTTATATATATAACAAAGCCTAATGACACAATTTGTTGAAGCACTGAATAGGAACGGTACCTACTTTCCCTATATTTGCAGAATTTTTCATGGAAAAATTAATGGGTAGCTTTTTTATAGCCCCCAAACCCGAAAGCTTAAAAAAGATCGAATTTTCCACGTTTTGCAAACAGATTACAGCCATAAGCCTGGTCAGAATTTGCTTCCTGGGCAATTATAGGGGTGATGATTACAAAGAGTTACTACACAAGCTGACAAAGATATAGAAGTTTTACCCTGTCATGAGTCATAAGCTTTTTCTGAGCTGCATTTTAAGAGTTACTTTCATCAATCCTGATTGCGGTGTTGTAGGAAGTGAATTGTTTATCTAATTTTATTTTTGTTGCATTGGTTTCTATTTCTTACCTTACCTTACCTATCCCTTGACCGCTGCGATCGTAGGAGCTCGCTGCGCGACACAGCATGCACCAGGGCTCGCCACTTCTTCCGGTCCTTTGCCAACAGCCGTAGCTCATGTATATTTTTCCCGGTCTATCTTGTTTTGTCATCCTTCCACATCGTTCTGGGTCTTCCTCTCGGTCTTATGCCTTCTATCATTCCTTGAAATATGGTGTTCGGCAAGCTATTGCTCCTTGCTTTATGCCCAAACCATTGTAATTTGAGCTTTTTTACCATTTCTGTGAAGTGTTCGATTTGGCCTACGTGACACTTGACTTCCTCCATTACCGACTCGTTTGTCCTATTCGCTGAATATGGGATTCGGAGTAGGCATCTGTACCATCGCAGTTCATGGCTTCTTATTTTCCTCTCTATTTGTGGTGTCAAGGTCCAACTTTCGCACCCATATAGAAAACAAGAAAGAACAATGCTTCTCATGAATCGTATTTTTATCTTCAGGCTGATTGCTTTACTTTTCCATATTGTCTTGTGTTGCGTTAGAGAATTGATAGAACGGGCTGATTTCATCGTACAGCCCAGGTACTTGAAAGCATTCACAATTTATAATTTTTCTTAATTCAACTTCACTTTTAATTAAAGTTCTTTTAATTTTCTATAATCTTACGTTCCAGTGTCCGATTACGATCGTCTGTCTTGCAATATTAGGTTGCTCTCCAGTGGCATACTTAACACCCCTGCCCTGGGGAGCAGTAGCAGAGGGTGCGGTCGTTGGTGACCTGGGCCACGGCCGACCCGGTATGTGGTTACAGTTGGTTGTTGCTGTCATCACGCTACAAGTTCCGAAGAGCGTTATTCTCAGTGGTGCTCATCTCCTCTCCGGGAATGGCTGGCCACTGCTTACTTAGGTTCATAAGCGTGCCCTATCGAGCTATTGCCCCGGATGTCCCAGGTATGCTGCTGTCATGCTAGTGTTTACTACCACTCCAGTCTCTGTGCACTTGGAGGCTGCACTACCCCAATTGCCAGAGCGGCAACCCCTCACTACGTTTGGTACGCCAGCTGAGACGCAGAGCCGGGATGTGGCAGTTACCATGCACTGGTAACTACGAGGAGCCAGTAGTGAGAGTTGAGGACAGAGAGAAGGTACCAATGCCTCCATCCATCCGAAGATGCAGCTGATGGTTGGCAAAGGTGCTAAACTTCTATGCCCCCCATACATTGTTTCTTTTATTTTTGTTTGTTGTGATTGTTTACTTGTAGGGAAACGTGTCTCGGAAACAGGACATTTTAAGAATGTTCCGTAGGTCTACAAGAAGCAACAGAAGAAGAGGAAGACAGAGGAAGCGGCACGAAGATAACATCCGTGACGGGACAGAAGTGACGTTCACAAAGTCCCAGCGAGCAGTTAAGGACAGAACTAGATGGAGGAATGCCACAGGGAAGATGAAGGAGAAGGTTTTCTCGTCCATAATCTCTTTCTTCCAGTCAAAAGTATGACCTTGTGTTCAGCAGTGTTCTGCTATTTCATGACTCCTATTGACTTTTTATTGAACTGTTCTCTTGTAATCCTTTTACTTTTGAACCAAGGATCGATGTGATTTACCAAGGCATGAGGCTGGACAGTCCTTACAATGTAGTCTGTAAACTGTATTATTCCTATTAAGTACTTATATTACGTATAATTAATCATATAAATAGTATAAAACTTGTGATATTCTTAAATACCTTAAATAGGCAGTGTACGAAAGTTGTAGCTTTCGTGCATTACCTTGCTTGATTGTTGAGAACCATACACAGCTCTCCTTATTATAATGTTCCTTTCATATAGTTTACCGTGGAGTAGGATTTTATTTGTTTGACTTCTTTTTTCTTTTCAGAAAATTCAGAGTCAAACATGTTTATCTAGTTCTTTCCTTCTGTTAAATTGACAACAGGCGGATTAATAAACTTAATACCTCAAATATCTGATGTAAGCACTGCATTGCTTTCAATGTAAGATTACGGATTAAGTTCAACCTCTACAAAAGTAGTTTCCTTTTTAAAACTCCAACGATTTTGAGATTTTATTCTTCAGCATGTGTTCAATTCTCATCGCCTCCTGGTTTTATTCAAATGCAAGGCTAAATAATACCGCAACAGAATTTTTGAATTATTAACTTGAGTATTCCAGTTTTTAAGTATCTAATTTTCACTAAATAAATCACACATTTTTCTCTCTTGCTTTGTTTCTTCATTCTTTATTCAGTACCACACAGTAGAATACTAATCCAACTAGGTAGTGACATACATACTATAAGAAGTCATAAATCTTGAATTGATTCACAAGCATGGTTTTTAAGGTACCAAATTGAAAAGAAAAGTTAAACTACAAGGAAAAAGATTGATAATATTTGGTTTTGTCTTTTAGCTATGCAACGTATTGATCACGCAGAATTTTCTAGCTTAATGAAGGAGGCTTTTTGCTCTCAGCAAGTTCTTTACTCTCTCACGCACGAAAATAAGTAAAAAGGCCCTATAGATGTTCGTGTGGGTTGTATGCAAGACGTTTCAAGACTAAAGAGCTTTGTTTTGTCTTTTCGATTCCTGTATAAATATTGAGTTGGGAATTAGATGTAAAGGGTTTATTTTGAATTACCTGGAAACAACAACAAACTTTATTTACAACAAAGAAACATAATCTTATTTGATTGCGAATGTCTTTCGTTTGCAGTTCCATTGCAGTTAAGTCCCAAAAATAGATGAATTTATTGTTTTTCTAGGTGTTGTTTATAGTTGAGCTTTTTTGTTTGACATAAGACCTTAGAAATGCTCGACCGTTGTTTAGAGTACTAAATGGTCTGAATTGCTCTTCTGGTTGTTAGTGTTATGTCCTATTTTGTGCACCAAGTAGCTAAATTTCCTTGCATTTACCCCTATATATCTGGGCATAACAGTTGAATATTACCTTGACGTCAGATGGGTTCCTTGACTGTTTGTTAGCAGAGAATTCAATACAGTAAGTAAGGACAAGAATTGTTGTTGGAGGTGGGGGGTGTATACTCCTCAAACACATTACTATACACATTTTTTGTAAATATTTTGAAAAACATTCAGGCATCTCTCTATCTACCTATTTATCTCTATCTATCTATCTATCTATCTATCTATCTATCTATCTATCTATCTATCTATCTATCTATCTATCTGTCGATCTATCTATCTATCCATCTATCCATCTATCTATCCATCTATCCATCTATCCATCCATGTATCTATCTATCTATCTATCTATCTATCTATCTATCGATCTATCTATTCATGTATCTATATATCTATATATTTTTCTATCTCTCTATCTCTCTATCTATATATATGTCTATGTATGTCACTATTTCTCTATCTATTNGAATTTCCACTTTAACAGTCACGATAGTTCATCTTGTTCATATTTTTTGCCCTTGATACAGCTCAGCAGAGGACAATATGGTGGTGTTTAGTAGGTAGTTGACAGCAAAGAAAGGAAAAGTGGTTGTGTATAAATGTCAATAATTATTTGTTTTTAGATTTTGGTGTGGTTTGCTGATTAGCATTAGACATAGATCTAATACTTTTGTCTAATTAGCTAAATATTGATATCATTGAAATACAAAACTACGATTTTTTTATCAGAAATGCTCGTCAATAATCCTCAGTTAAACAAAAGAAACAATAGTGCTGGGTAATTATGGAACTTTTGGCTGTCAGAAAAAAATGAAGCATTATTTTTGTATTTTTCATGGCATAATACTTACCTAAATTTTATTATGAAGCATGTAAATTATTCATTCTAAATTCAAGAAAATTGCTGATGGTTAGACCATTGTCTGGAATCTGTCTAGCCTAGTCTCAAAGAAGATAATTTCTTTCAAATTTGTAAAATTCTTTGTCTTCGTTGTTTCAATACAAATTTGTAAGACGATGATTTTAATCTTGTAGCCATATTGACGAAACATGCTTAGTCTTTTATCACATATCTTAAGCAAAATCAAATGATAGACAATAACTTACATTTTCAACTTTAGACACTTGAAAAACTAAATAATTTAGTTTATATCACCAAATTGTTCTGTTTATATAACATAAGTTGTTAACTATTCATTTCATTATGTCTTCTAAAAATAAAAGTGCTTTCATAGAAACATGCTCTTAAGATTTACTATAAATGGAAAAAAGCATTTTCAATAGCAGTTCTCTATATGGAGATCATGTGAACCTTAAAGCTCTAAGAGTGCAATATTTTTGAAGAGAAACGTCAGCATGAAGTACCTGTATTCCATTGACTTCCACATCGTCCGAGATACTAAAAAATACTTTTTCAAAGAAACTTATTCATGAAAACAATAATGGAACATTTAATTTAATAATTTTTATTTCATTTCTCTGTCAAGAATTGAGCTAGAAATTATTTTTCTTATAATTAAGCTTTCTTAGTGAAATGCATAGTTATTGCAACTTGGTATATTACCAGTAAACATATAAGAATGAAACACGTTCTGGCAAAACAAAAGAAGATGGTCGTAAAGAAATCTGCTGAAAAGAGAAGCAGATCGCTTGACTCTTTCTCTTTTCAAAATCCTCTACTTTTTCTTTGTTGTTCGACATAATACTTCCATTCAGTCTTAAAATACATTGCAACATCATTTTGAGCAGCACAATTTAGTTTCAATTTATCACAAATCATTAAACTTGCATTAATATAAAGGCCTGTCATTGCCTTCTCATTAATCTTATTAAATTCTCGAAATATATTTAATTGCACATTGTGTTATTAATTTTACCAGTGAATTAGTGTAGGCTGAATAATGCATGTACACGCGTTTTGATTAATGGTGAAAAGCTGTTGTTAAACATTACTTCTCACAAAACAGAAAATCTTTTTGTCCTTGTTTGGTTCACACCTCGTATTACTAAAAGTCTTGCGAAACCTATTGTTCCTTTTACAAAACCTTAAAAAATCTAATGAGGATTTGATCGTGTTTTTAATTAGACACCAATAGTGTTACCATGTAATATTCTTTTTGTCAATTACCTACCAATAAGGCGTATGTTGTAATTACTGATAGTTTGTTTTCGACTGTTTGGGGATTGGGAGCTAGGCTGCTTTCCAAGTTTCTTTCTATAGCACTGAAACCACGTGCTTTTGCTTCATCTGATCCCCTAACATTTTCCTTCCATTACATTTCCAACGAGAAGTTTTCTTTCCCGATACAATACTAAAACTAGCTTTCTTA
Source organism: Morbakka virulenta (assembly GCA_003991215.1). Lineage (NCBI taxonomy): Eukaryota > Metazoa > Cnidaria > Cubozoa > Carybdeida > Carukiidae > Morbakka > Morbakka virulenta. The sequence goes on from RDPX01000003.1 coordinate 161,084, forward strand.
AAATTGCTTAAGTCATAGACAATATTATTTATCTGCCTCGTATCCTAGCTTAGTCTTAAGGAGATTACCAGACTTTTCGAGGCCTAACTATGAGTAACAGGCATTTTTTTTCTTTTTTAAAAGGTCTAATTCAATTCATTGATCGAAATTAGGAGCAGTAAATGTTTTTTCGTAATGACTTTGAGAAAGAAAATGGTGGCGTTAACGGCAGACATCTAGACAATTATGGAACAGAAAAAAATAATTTAGGTACTTATTATATTGATTTGAAAAATAAGTGCTTGGACATATTTGGTAGCTTTCTTATATGTAAGGACGGGGTGAAGCTGGCAACACCAGAAGAAAAAAAAATCAGCAATATGTGAAGAAAAGTTAAAAAAAATATATTCAACGAACATATGCTGAATATTTTCTTATTAATAATTATAAGTTGGATTTAAGTTACAAAAAAAAATTCAATGCAAAACAACACTTAAACAAGAACAGAGGCCTTTGAATTAAAAAACAAGACAGAAGTTTGTCCGTTTTAAAAAGAATCAGGTTGTTTCTTCTGCTCACTTGATGAATACTCTGAAAGGAATTTTAGCAATAGAAACTAACAACATTAGAAACATTGTAAAAGAGATGGTATGGTGTTTCTGAACAAGAATTGTCAATCATTATTACAATCTATCAGTTAAAATGCCATTGGGAAATCAGTACTCAACTCTGCCAGCTTTCTGAAGTGCAAAGATGGTTAAAGATGCTAACTGAAATCGCTGCCAGCCTAGTCTTTTGTTGATGGGTACGAAAATTAAACAAATATGTGTAATGCTATGTGAAGAGTAATTTCGATTTAAATTTTAATTTCATAAAGCTTCCGTTATCCCTATATAACTTTGGAAATTAAATGAAGATATATTTTTAGTTTGAGTTTGCTAAGGGTCAGGTAAGGGTACTAATATTTTACCCTGGTACCAATCCATAATTAAATAATTGGTTGGATTCTAGATCCTCATGGTTACCTCTAGCTCGATAGTGGTCTAATAGTTATCTGGTCACCTGGACAGTAAATAAAAAACCTTCTAAATCCTATTTCCTTTTGTTTCACGATTAAACCGATATTTGAATTTTGTATTGCACAAGTATTGTATGATCTTCATCTGATTTGATCTGTATTTTCCTTGAAAAGTAATCATTGAATTGAAATCCTCCATTGCACATTACCAAATTTGGAACTCCAACGTCCAAGGGCAATAAAAATCCAGACCAGTTAAACGCATATAAATCTATGTCTTTTGGAATTAGAACAGCATCTATCTCTTAAGAACATAGCCTGTGGAAGCAAGCCGGAATATTGCATCCATTCAAAGATAGCATTGTTCGGTAGCGACAACAAGAAGTACGGGTAGAATAGAAGGATAAAGGAATAAGAACAATCATGAATACCTTTTATCTTGCTAGGAATAACAGACCGGAAAATGGAGGAATTTGTTTTTGATGTATCGAGTACCTGAATGGTAGCGTCACTTAAACAATTTTAAGAATTTGTTAGAGGAAAGTGATAAATTTGTATGTATGGTGCTCGTTGGTAATAAAATTATGTCTCTTCATTGCTCCAATTTTGCAGCTTTGTGANCCTAACATTTTCCTTCCATTACATTTCCAACGAGAAGTTTTCTTTCCCGATACAATACTAAAACTAGCTTTCTTAAAATTGCTTAAGTCATAGACAATATTATTTATCTGCCTCGTATCCTAGCTTAGTCTTAAGGAGATTACCAGACTTTTCGAGGCCTAACTATGAGTAACAGGCATTTTTTTTCTTTTTTAAAAGGTCTAATTCAATTCATTGATCGAAATTAGGAGCAGTAAATGTTTTTTCGTAATGACTTTGAGAAAGAAAATGGTGGCGTTAACGGCAGACATCTAGACAATTATGGAACAGAAAAAAATAATTTAGGTACTTATTATATTGATTTGAAAAATAAGTGCTTGGACATATTTGGTAGCTTTCTTATATGTAAGGACGGGGTGAAGCTGGCAACACCAGAAGAAAAAAAAATCAGCAATATGTGAAGAAAAGTTAAAAAAAATATATTCAACGAACATATGCTGAATATTTTCTTATTAATAATTATAAGTTGGATTTAAGTTACAAAAAAAAATTCAATGCAAAACAACACTTAAACAAGAACAGAGGCCTTTGAATTAAAAAACAAGACAGAAGTTTGTCCGTTTTAAAAAGAGTCAGGTTGTTTCTTCTGCTCACTTGATGAATACTCTGAAAGGAATTTTAGCAATAGAAACTAACAACATTAGAAACATTGTAAAAGAGATGGTATGGTGTTTCTGAACAAGAATTGTCAATCATTATTACAATCTATCAGTTAAAATGCCATTGGGAAATCAGTACTCAACTCTGCCAGCTTTCTGAAGTGCAAAGATGGTTAAAGATGCTAACTGAAATCGCTGCCAGCCTAGTCTTTTGTTGATGGGTACGAAAATTAAACAAATATGTGTAATGCTATGTGAAGAGTAATTTCGATTTAAATTTTAATTTCATAAAGCTTCCGTTATCCCTATATAACTTTGGAAATTAAATGAAGATATATTTTTAGTTTGAGTTTGCTAAGGGTCAGGTAAGGGTACTAATATTTTACCCTGGTACCAATCCATAATTAAATAATTGGTTGGATTCTAGATCCTCATGGTTACCTCTAGCTCGATAGTGGTCTAATAGTTATCTGGTCACCTGGACAGTAAATAAAGAACCTCCTAAATCCTATTTCCTTTTGTTTCACGATTAAACCGATATTTGAATTTTGTATTGCACAAGTATTGTATGATCTTCATCTGATTTGATCTGTATTTTCCTTGAAAAGTAATCATTGAATTGAAATCCTCCATTGCACATTACCAAATTTGGAACTCCAACGTCCAAGGGCAATAAAAATCCAGACCAGTTAAACGCATATAAATGTATGTCTTTTGGAATTAGAACAGCATCTATCTCTTAAGAACATAGCCTGTGGAAGCAAGCCGGAATATTGCATCCATTCAAAGATAGCATTGTTCGGTAGCGACAACAAGAAGTACGGGTAGAATAGAAGGATAAAGGAATAAGAACAATCATGAATACCTTTTATCTTGCTAGGAATAACAGACCGGAAAATTGAGGAATTTGTTTTTGATGTATCGAGTACCTGAATGGTAGCGTCACTTAAACAATTTTAAGAATTTGTTTGTATGGTGCTTATTGGTAATAAAACTATGTCTCTTCATTGCTCCAATTTTGCAGCTTTGTGAGGTTTGTCTGATGTCACCAGTATTTGTCTGTTCTACCGTTATTACGAATGAAAGAGCCTTGATTTAGTGGTTTGTACATTATTAATACAACCAAGAGATTCCAGGTTTGCTTCCCTGTGTGCCACGAACTCTGCAATCTGCAGAATATTCCACCAGGGATGGCATTTGACCATGAAATTTCTTATTATTTCAATTGAAAAAAGGACATTAAAGCAAAAGATAAAAAATCGTTGTTAACGTTTGAAATACTCTGATAAACTCTCTTCTTTGGTTCCATAACTGACCTATTTAGAATGTTAATCAAAAACTCGTTGTTACCTTTTAACCCTGTCAAGATTTAAACAATGCGTCTAGGTAGGACAAAGGATTCCAGTTTAATGGGTGAAATGGAAAACTGGTTGTGGAAAAATATTCTTTGATCTTACTTTCTCAATTGATTTTTTTAGAAGATACTTAGATACACACCCGAGAGTAAGTTTATCATTTCAAATTTATAGTTCGAACTTGTATGGGATACTTTGGTTGTTTTTGTATAGGTTTTCACTTGAATCTACTCATTTAGTTTCAGAGATGAGTCTTTAATTTGACTGTTCTCTGTCCTACTGCATATCTACGAACCTTGTCAAATAGCAATATTCCTAATACCACCAGATCTTAAATACTATTCCATACAATTGTTTTCCTTTTTTATTAGCTGAACTCTTTTCAACAATAAGTGATTTTTTTTCATTCGTTTGAAATTCTCTTTTCTTGACAGCCTCTATACAAAGTGGCTTCACGCCTAGCGGTCATGTTGTGTAACAGAGGCAACGTTTTTCTTTCTCGTTCTAATATCCAATTTAGTAAATCTCTTCTAGCTTTTCAGTTACAGCGTTTCTCCCACCACCATCAAACTTCTGACATTTATCTGCATTTTTCCTGTATCATATCTGTTTTGATCTCTGCATACTCTCCCTCTCTTTCTGTCAACATAAAATTTCAAAGCAGCTGCATTATTAAGTTTTTCTAGTGCAAATGTAGCCACATGGTTTTTAAAACCCATCGTGTAAGATATTCATTTTTCGTCCTTGCAAGAAGTACTTTCTGAGACACCGTGTCATGATACATGTTAACTCTTTACTTAATCAAAAAGTTGGATTTAGACGCTGAAAAAAATTGACTTCTTCTAATTTACGGAATATGCAATAACAACTTAAGCTGCAAATAAATGTGTGATATTAAAATTATCAGGTTATAATTATTGCCTCTATACCTATTTAGTTCACGCTAATGAATACAAATCAGTTTACCTCCTATAATTTTCGTCCTATAATTTTCATTTTCATTGAGACAAGTGGTTGGCTATCAAAGTTTTAACAAAGGATTTATTTATTATAAGCAAATGGCTTTATAGAAAATAAAAAAATCTACACAACATTTACTGTAGTTCGAATTAATGCTGTTTCTATTACGAAGGTGTCAAAGAAGAAAAGCTTCGATCACTGATCAGAGATCACTATCTTTACAAGGAACTTGAAGCTAATAAAAGATAAGAAGTAAGATGCTCACCAATGACGCCCTTATTAACAGTAAACGGCCTGACAAAGGAAGTGATGTCGTAATAGCCAATGAGACTGATTACAAACAGAAAGTTAAACAACATATTACTGATTGATCAAAATTTAAACCACTCTATAAAAACTTAATATATTACTATATGACTTAATATATTGAAGAAAAACAGATTTCTCACCTTCTCAAATTAGCCAATAATAAAATCATGGACAATTGTATGTACAATAAATTTCCTTCAGGCTCCACTTTGAATTTGATACGGGCTTCCAAAATTCACTTCCAAAATTTTTTCTTCTCGTCGTTCCATATTATTTTCTCTTGGTTCCATATTATAACAACAACCTTGCCATGTATCTAGTCGGAATCCTTTAAGCAATTTCATCCAATCAGTATACAAAGACACGATTAGCGTTGTGCTGACTGAGGCAAAAAACAATCTAGCAAAGAGAGCGAGTTTATGTGCTCCTTCGCCGTTAACTCTCTCTTCACCAACGAAAATACAAACATTTGTTTAACTAAATTATACTGTGCATCTTATCCTCGTAAACTAATGAAAGAAAATATGGACACATTGCTTCAGTTGCCAAATAAAGATTTACATTTTACATTTGATGAGAGTTACTATGATGAAATGAATCATCATTAGATCACCTCTTCCTAAATATTCTCATGTGAAATTTGAGGAAAAATTGATTGAACAAACAAATTTTGGACACTGATTAAAACAGTTGTACAGATACGTGGATGACACAACCTGTATCGTCAAGAGCAAGAGGGCATTGTGCGCGCATTTGAACATCACGTTCACATCCGAAAAGGAATAAGACAATAAACTACCTTACCTTGATGTATTAGTCGTAAAAGATACTGGTTTTCACACAACGACTATTGAATAGGCATTTACAAAACTTACACAAAATGGGACAGTTTCACCCCATGAAAATCCAAAGTTAATCTTATTCAGACACTCACATATAAAAATTTTGAAATATGCTCAGGTCAACCAAATCTAATTGATGTTCTTGGTAAACTAGCGAGCTATCTAATTTGAAATGGGTTTTTTTCCTTACCCTGGAATACCAAGCCAAACAATTTAACAGTCCCTCCAGAAGCGAGTCAAATCTGTCACAGTGCTGCCAATGTCCTAATTATCTTTACAATAGCTATAGTATGTCTCTTTTTCCAAAAAAACTTTAAAAGTTGTATACCATGCGAGCTGTTGGGACTGTGTTTGCCCCTACATAGGAAAAACATAAGCAGCGTTACTTGACAGAACGACAGAACATTTTATGATGTAAAGCAAAGCATATAAACACTCTGCATTTGCATATCACTTAAAGGAAATAGGACATAATATAAAATGTGAGCAATTTGAAATAGAAGGAAAAGGAGAGACGGACATGTATTATTTTAAAAAGAAGCGTCATTTATAGGTACATTTTTGCCGTTGCTGATGCGAGAAGCTCTGGCTTTACCTTTTTCCTCTTTGCCAGGGTGCTATTTCTATGCTTTTTATTATTTCTGATTTTGTGACTACTACCTAAACATATTGTTACATAACTAATTTAGAGCTTTGGCTCATTCTCATTAGTGTGTCAATAGCGGTTGACGAAACGTCGAGACAAAATTTATCAAGTATTTTATCATAGAAATCAGTGAAGCTTGTGTTACTTTTATTTAGATCATTACCATGACAAAAGAAGTAGCTCTCAAAGACAATATCCTTGCAGTTTGAATTTACAAAAAGGTAGTGGAAAATTCAAGAAAAATATCCAAGAAAAATATCCAAGGCCCTTTTTAGTCGCCGTGCCCGATCACACTTGCCACAGCAGCATGTTTCTCTCGTACTGTTTCCTTGACAAGAGTAAAACTAACTTCATTAAAGCGAAAACCTGGGGAAAGAGGAAATAGGATTGATAATGCCTGCCTACTACAAGGATTACACGAAAGGAAAAAAAAATTGATTATTGACAGGTAGCTTGCCAAAAGGGAAGTCAAGCTTCCCTCTCCATAACATACAGATAGAGAAGAAAAAAATTTTTATGTCCTTTGTTTACAAAATTCTCTACAAAGCTAAACAAACATCGAAATACATTTTTTTATATAATTTTTCAAATTTTTATTAGTAGGAGAAATTGTTAATGTTAGCAACTAAATTGTCTATTTGGTATTGGTAAAGATATTTGCATTTAGCGAAATGTGGATAAAAGTCTGATTACTAAAAGATTTCCAGAGGATACTATTGATTTAGAAACCAAAGGTTAAGCAAGCACCTTGCTGAGTTGAAAGTTGACCTTGATATATTTTAGTTATTAACTCTTAAACAGAGAAGTTCTAAATTCAACTTATATTCCTTTATTTCCAACTGCGTTATTTTCAGATTTCATAGATTTTTACAATTTTTCTAGTATTAGTTCAATGCTTAGACTCCGAATTGTACCAAATTGTAGCAGTATCTTAGGTACTGTAGTTTTGATCGAAAATTTCCCTGTTTATATGACCCCTTCTGCCAAGAACTCAAGTGTCTCCTTATTTTATAAAGTAATTCACCTAAGATCAATACTGAACAGTATTATTGCTGATTATTTTGTACATCTTACTACTTCCCCCTATTTCAGTTGCTCTTTTATCTTTATCACAGAACTCAAACCTGTAGATCTATAAAACTTTATCTGGCCTCTCTTTAATGCTTTTAGTATGCCGTCAGCAAGCTTTTATAGGGAGTCAGTGTGAGCTTCTTATCTTAAAAAGCTGTATTTGTATTTGCTAGTTTGAAAACCAAAGTGTTTTTCTTTGTATCAAAGACAAAATCCCTTTGCCGATATTGTAAATCCCGTCAGGCAAACAACGTTTTGGAAAACCCGCCAGGGAATTAACTTATTGTAAACCCTGTCGGGCAATAGATACAGAAACCAGACTTCTATTTGTCAGTTGCTTGTGAACCAACCCCTTGCATATTAAAAAATTAAAACACAAGGCTTAAGATGAATTCAGAGTTTGAGAGCTCCAAAGTACGCACAGAAGGAAAGGAAAATGAAGTGGATGGCAGAAAATCTGTTTTTTATCCCTGGTTTCAAAATATTTTTATCGGATAATATCAGGGCCAGGAAAAATAGGATTACTTTTCTTTCAGTAAGAAAACATAAAAGTCAGTCAGATAATTTTACCCAAATTATGAAAAAACTGAAAGTATTTTGATGATAGGTTAAGAAGGGAATAAAAAATGAATGATCCTGTAAGTGGAGTAAGTAAAAGGAATGTCAGGAAATTAAATGAAAAGCTTTGGTACATTGCTGATAGTTTAGAAATTTGACTTTATCTTTATTATTGAAAAGCTTAATATTATGACTTAGGACCATTGAATTGGTGGTGTATTCAAATTAAAAACAGAAATGAATTAATAGTGAAAATAAGTATTTATTGCCCGAGAAGTTAAAATAGCTTTGCACTGTCAAAGAGATTTGTAGCCATGGCAGTTTAGATAAATTTAAGAGAGTAGGTTCTCTTTAACTGTTGATTGCCACCTTTTCCACCGTTGCTTGTCTCTTCTTGTAGCTCCCTAACAGTGTTGTGAATCGGTTATCTGTCAGTTTCCAAGCAATCTTTATTAGTGCAACGTAACGTTTTTGCTACGTCTTGTGCCTCCTTTTCATTTGTGCCTCGATCTCTAACGATATTCCTAATAACGCTTTCCAAATTTCATAAATGACATATTTTAAAGATTTATCCAAATTTTGTTGCTTTTTCAATGCCTCATAGGCAAAGGTAGCAGTAGTGAGGATAATTTACATTTATTAGTGTATCATGAGATTGAAGAGCGCGATGAAAGAGCGCAACTTCTAAATTGTTAATAATATATGAAAGATGGCAGTTAATTTAGAGCCTAGTCTGGCCTTTAAAATCACATGTCAAGTAACATTGCATCAATGGGGAAAACAAAGGGATTGAAGACAGTACGATATTTTTGTTTCCATTAAAGAGAGGGGTTGAGTGGTAGAACTGTGCGTGGGGCTTGACCACAGCTTTCGTCCTCCTCTCAGCTTTTGACGAATGAACGCCCTTACTTTGATTGTGTATAAAACAAAAAGTTGTTTTTGTGAAAATATTGTCAGTTGCCAGATAAATGTTATGCAATAAACTTGAAGTTTCATCAAGAATGTAGTTGTTTTCCTTGTGCTTCTGTATTTACAAACGCTCTGTGTCCTACATACATGGAGCACTATTTTTACGAACTTCCATGTATATATATATTTATGTATATATATGTTTATGTATGTATCGTTATGTGTTTATTTGTGTGTATGCATGTATATGTAAATATATGTCTCTTTCTGTGTGTGTGTGTGTGTGTGTGTGTGTGTATGTGGTTCAGTCTGCAGGCACCTGTTTCTCCTGTCTAACGGATTATCAGTGCAGATTGGAATCTGTAAATGTCTGGATTCCATACAAAAACCAGAATCAATTGCCATTAAGATAAGAATGTGGGACATTGCTCAGCATGCCCAGATTTTTCTAGCTGTGAGCTTCGCATAATCGCTACGTACACCTTCACAAATCTCAAGAGTGCTCAAAAATACAAAAATGGAGGAGCATGTATAGCTTGATCTGCATATATATATATATATATATATATATATATATATATATATATATATATATATATATATATATTTGTTGA
>RDPX01000003.1:182458-240919 GCA_003991215.1 Morbakka virulenta
CAGCTGGACCTACTTTATGGGTACTTAGAGGTTACATCTGGAAATGGTAATTGGATTTTTCATGCTATTTTTGGTCAACTAAAGAACTCTGATTCCTTTTGAATGGTATATGGCTATGCTTAATTGAATATTCTGTATAACCTCTATCTATTGTAACACGACATGGCTTTGAGAAAGTCTATTCTATAATTCTCTGCAGAAGGCAAATTTTAAAAATTTGCGATAGTGTGACATACCTTCCGCTTTTCATAATTTTCATAATTTTCATAATTTTGTCTTCCTATAGTCTTTTCTAAAAGCTATTCCACTGGTCTAATAAAATTAAATTTTCTTTAAAAAAACATTAAAAAAGAAAAAAAATCAAAATCTTTTTCACTGTTGCAAAGGGATATTTTTGTTACTCTTTAAAATATAATCACACAAAATTTTAGAGGAATTTCTCTTATAAAAAGTCAAACTTGTTTAAGATTCAGAAAAAATAATCCATAAACAAATAACAAAAATTTTCCATTTCCATAGAATTTCTATACAATGTCTGAGTATTCTCACATATAGTAATAAATCCTCGAAGTAAATCCAACTAAAATTGTCATTATTCACTTACTAATGTTTGTTCCAATAAATAATGCCTTTAGTTTGTTCACATTGAACAATAACGTAGGAAAGTAGAGCTTTTATGAACAAAGCGCCGAGAATGTAATATATATATATATATATATATAATATATGTATATATGTATATAATGTATATATGTATATAATATATATATGTATATATATGAAATTATAAAGCTTTCGATTCGGTTATCCGTATTAAAGTGCTCAATACATAAATGCAGAGCGTAATATGCTTGTGTAGTTTTTTGATTCTTTCCAACTTATCATATCTTATATATGAAATTATATATAAAATATTATGTATATATCATATATAATTATAAATATATTTACTTATTTACTTACTTACTTACTTAATGTAGCTGGGACGTTTTGTTGATAATCTTCACAGAAATATACCTGAAATTTTCCCTAAGTTTTCATTCAGTATAGACTTTTCACAGTTTTCTAACTCATATTTTTTGCTCTGTTCGATGGTATGAAAATCAAGTGTCTCTCCGCTATTTTGAAACGTACCACAGTAGAACCCCGATAAGTCGGACTCCCAAGGGACCGAAAAAAATGGTCCGACTTAACGGGAATACGGCTTATCCGAACTTCGTCTTAAGTCAGACTCTGCTTATTTAGTCCGACTTAACGCGAATATTGGTGAGAAAAAACGACAAATTGAGGGCAGAACATTCCTATTATCAAAGAAAAGGTATATCAGATTTGTTTGTGATGGGTTACATTGTGTACCCAAATATTTGGTTACCGAAAGAGAAGGAAATCCTCAACACAGAAATGAAGCCAAATTATGAAATGGACAAATTTGCTGTAGCTGTGAAAAATAAAACTACAACTGTAGGACATCTCCCAAAGGGAAACAGTGGTCATTTTTGTAAAACGGTTTTCTACTTTCTTAAATTGGAGAACACAAATTGTATAGTTAAAATTGCAAGTTAAAAAGCTGTTAATTTGAGTGATGGTTTGGGAATGAGAATACCTTGTAAATCAATATTTAAAGGACGAAGTGATTTTTTAAATGTATTAGAACAAGAGCTTTGTGAGAATAAATAAACTACCTGAAACTGCTTTGAATGAAACATTGTATTGTTTCTTCCATCCATCTACCATCCATTTGACGCCTGGAACTTGTTCAAACCAAACTTCTTTTTGCGAAATACAATGCTGTAGCTTGGAAAATTGGCCACGAAATTGGTACATTTTGTCGACGAGTATTCAAAAACCATTTATTACAGGCCTGATCCAAATCTTCATAAAAGGAGACCCCCATTCTTTCCTCTTGATAGCAGCTTGGCTCCCTTCAACTTCTTCGTATATTTTCTTCTTATCCTTTAGCCAACCATACAGTGTTTGTTTTGATATATTGTCATCTTTAATAACTTCAGCACATTTCTTTCCGTTGTCTATTTGTTTTAAAATTTCATATTTTTCAGCCAAAGTTCTAGTAATAAGCTTACGTTTTGACGCCATTTTAAAAAATGAATTTAGCATGCACAGACAAAACACGATTTGTTTTTCAAGCTTTCGAACTTCTAACGTTCGAAATTCGAAAAGTCCGACTTAAGCGGTGCTTTATAGTCTGAAGGGACCGAAGAAAACAGTCCGACTAAACGGAAAGTCCGAGTTAACCGGTGTCGGACTTAAGCGGAGTATTTCTGCTTAGAAAGGGTAAGGAAACCAAGGGACCGACGAAAACAGTCCGAATTAACGGGAAGTCCGACTTAAACGGTGTCCAACTTAACGGAACTGTACTGTACCTGTGTATTAAAAAATTTGAATAACAAGAAAGCACAGACTTTATTTGGATTATGGACTAAATTTTGGGGTCAGCTTTTTAAGATTTTCTGCTTGTATCTTGTTCCTCTTATAGCAACACGAAGCAGAAACTAATTTTTAGAAAATGTATATCCAACACTTCTAATTTAGCACCTGATCATTTTAATTTTTGGTAATAGCACAACTTTGTTTGGTGAAACACCATTCTGTCCAAAGGTAAAAAGTTCATTTTTCACTAAAAAAGATATGCTCTAAATACATTGACCTAACTGAGATGAGTAGCCTTTTTCAGTCATCAGGAAGGTATAATCTTATCTACAACCCATTCACCACCCATCATTCATCTCAGCTTTTGTTATCACTTAACCACTAGATTACTGTTCAATTATTCAACACAAAAACGATAAAATTCTGTCTGATTGAATATTGTGTCCTCAATATTTAGTCATTGATAATTTTATACATACCCTAACAAAATGTATAGTATTTATATGTTCATTCAATTTACCACCTAAACTGCTATTGTCTAATTTACCATTATAAGCTATATGATGTTTATGACAGCAAAATAAAATAAGGCCCAATCGGAGGGCTAGAAAATACAAGTTTTCTTCATAGTAAATAAATTTATTATCTAATTAGCAAAGGGAACATGCCTTGATAATTTTGGGGACATGAAATATTGATAATGGCGACAGTGGTAATGATAGATGTCTCTGTATTTTAAGTAGTGATGAAAAGTGATAGCAATCAATTCTTTACTTTGCCATAGTACACTATGTCATTGGTCTGCTTGTTTTTGTCTTTTTCTTAACAGATACTCTTAGAAGGAAACCAATCTCCTACTGACCAGAATCAAAATACAATGCAGAGTTGTTTTGAGGAGTAGTAGGTAGGACAGAGAAGAGAATATCACGGTAGCAAATTTGTCAATACAACAAAGACAATTGGATTACTTACAGAAAAGAACTCCTTTGACTTGTATTTAACCATTCATAGTTCATCTGATATTCTCTATAACATTGTCTGGGAGAGCTTCATAAATATGAAATCTAAAAAACTCACTTTTAGTCTCTAAAAATCTAATTTGGAATGAAGAAGCAGGACAACAGGAAGCATTTTACTAACAGAATGATGGAACTTATACAAAAAAGATTAACAAAACACTTTGAGAATTCATTGATTGTAAATGGTGGTTTTATCTAAGTGGAATAGGACTTTAACAGACACATTCTAATTCTATCTATCTATCTATCTATCTATCTATCTATCTATCTATCTATCTATCTATCTATCTATCCATCTATCTATCTATCTATCTATCTATCTATCTATCTATNTTTAACCATTCATAGTTCATCTGATATTCTCTATAACATTGTCTGGGAGGGCTTCATAAATATGAAATCTAAAAAACTCACTTTTAGTCTCTAAAAATCTAATTTGGAATGAAGAAGCAGGACAACAGGACGCATTTTACTAACAGAATGATGGAACTTATACAAAAAAGATTAACAAAACACTTTGAGAATTCATTGATTGTAAATGGTGGTTTTATCTAAGTGGAATAGGACTTTAACAGACACATTCTAATTCTATCTATCTATCTATCTATCTATCTATCTATCTATCTATCTATCTAAGAGTTTTCTCAATAAAATTCTTCTAGGTCATGTGTCAGTACAACACCTTGGTTGTCAGTATCAATCAGTTACCTCCTAGAATATTGGCGTTGGAGATGTGCGGTACATATTCCACTGCTTTTAAACGGTCGGTGTGTATAGCACTACTGAGATTCGTAACTGTAATAAGAGTGTACCATCACACTCTCAAATATATTTTGAGTTTGCTAATGTGGGGATGTGAGCGATGTGGGCAAAGGAAAGCCGAGTTCATGAAAAGTTTTTTTCATGGCCAAACAGGTGAGTCAAAATATTACAATTTCATTTACAGATGCATGTAAGGCTTTTACATATATTCCCAGGGTATAGAGGTATTTTGGACACATTTAGCATTTTGTCAGTCCTATTACTCTTACCTTACCCAATCCCGCTAAGGTAAGGTTAATAGGTTTTAGGTAATAGATAATAATCAGGACAGTCCTAATCATCCAGTTTCAGCTAGTCATGGTTTTACCACCACTCTGTTTGAAAGAACAAGAACCATGATTTCAATCCCATATGGCCTTAAAAAGGAAGAAAAACACATTCGAAAAATTCTCTTTTCCAATGAATACCATATCTGGGATGTCCATGGAGCATTACGAAAAACTAGCAGGCCTAATCATGAAGAAGGAAAAGGATCTGTAAAACAGATATATCTACCCTATGTCAATGGCATCAGTGACCAGCTGAGACGAACTCTCTGACAGTAAAATATGAAGTGGCTTTATTTTCACAACATCGAACATTTGGAAGATACTCTCAAAGCTAAAAGATCCAGTTCCACTTGAAGAGAGAAACAATATAGTTAACAGGCTACATTGTAAGGAGTTTCTTGTCCTCTACGTTGGGGAATCTTTGAGTCAAAGAGAAAAAGAGCTGTTCAAAAAGGTGCCACAAAGGGTCACGAAATAGCGAAGCACTGCTGGACAAAAGATCATACCTTTGACTGGAAAACAAAAAGATTCTGAACAAGAAAATAAATACTTAACAAGAAAACACAAAAGAAACAATCCATTCAATACGGCACAACATCGACAAAATATCTTACGCTCTTCCAAAAGTATGGCTTCCAGCATTACAGAAAAGAAACGAAAAGACACTCAAAAAAGGTCTAGTGCAACTCCTCAAAACAACTCTGTCCGTGTTACCAAGCACGTCCACACTATCAAAGTACAAAATAGCTATCCCTAGTCATTTTAATAGCTTAAAAGGTAGCTTAGAAAAAATCCTACGACTCACGACATGATAAATACGTCATTAGTCGCAGGTGTAGTAGCACATAGGTAGTCATTATTTCAATACTCTAATTTAAATAATGCGATTTTCAGGTCTGATTGGTTTGTTCGTATTGGGGATTACGACCATATCTAGTATTTAGTTGTATGACTTCTCAAATGTTATACCACAAGATCTTTCATATTACCATCTGTAAATCCATTAATTGGTAGCTGAAGATACACCACTTGTGACTGTATGTGAAGCAATGTCGTTTCACCGTTGTACATAAATCTCAAGAGGGAGAGGGTGGTTAGAAACTGACCTAATGCTGCAAATAGTTCCTTGCCAAATTAGGACTGAGCTCTTGTTTCAGGAAAAAATTATTTTTCAGTTGTTAGAAAGTTATTGATTTTCATTTGATTTTACCAAAATAGCTGTGAGGTATGCATAAATGGAATATGCTATAATTCTAAAAGGCAAAGATATAATTTAAACCTTCCTTTTCTTTGTAAGTGGCTTCAATATGTGGACTGGAGACTGAGAGAATCTCAGTGTACGAATACATTTTGAATTGTCTTAATAAAATACTGCTTATTTTATCTTAAGTAATTCTTTAATTCATATTTTAGCGAAGCATAAAAAATTTTAAAATGTCACTAATAGTTTATTTCCTTTCTTCAGAAAATTGGTCATTTATGGTAGAAAAGGCTAAAAGACTTTATATTTATCACTTAATACATACAAAGACATAAACTCACAAACATCCAATAACATTAATTAAAGTAGGTACTAGCTGGGACTAACTAACAACACATTTGGCATATCAGGAATCCTAATTTACTACTTTTCAATCAAAATGTGAGATTATTTAGTACCTGAATACATACATATACAGTTATTTTTTTCAATAACATACAAAACCCATATACAATTATGTTTACACTGACAAAGTTGCTTTTGTACTTAAAAAGTAGAGAATTTAATGAGTAATCGAAATGATGGAATTAAATAAGGTAATCTTGCAAAGACATTCACATCAACATGTAAGGATAATAAAAGTCCAAAGAAACACAAACAGAAAGAATGGATATCACAAGACACTCTATGCAAGATTCATGAGAGAAAACACAAAGCACAAGAAGGCAGCACTAAACAACAGTCGAACAAGAGCAGCTAAGACCAATTCTCAAGAAGATCTCACAGAAGGCAATAGAGAAGTGAAGAGGAACAGAAGAGCAGACAAGCGCAAGTACATAGACAGCCTGGCAGAGCAGGTCGTGCATGCAGCAGCCAGCAATTAAATGAAGCAGCTATATGACACTAGGTGAAAATTGTCAGGGAATCACAAGAGAGCAGAGCTACCAGTTAAACACATGGAAGGAATTCTGCAATGGGGACACAGCAAAAATTTCTTACATGCGCAGAACACTTTGAAGAGCTCCTGAACAGCCTGATTCCCCCGAATCTCTGAACATCGATCCAGCAGACATTGACCTGGACACCAACTGTAAAAATCCGACCAGGGAAGAGGTTAGAAAGGCCATCCAGCTACTGAGAAGTGGTAAAAGCAGTAGGACCCGGAGGAAGCCCTCAAACTAGACCTGAAATCAATATAGAGATGCTGTACCTTATCTTTGAGAAGATATGGGACGAGAACAAAATGCCAGCTGACCAGAAAAAGAGCTTCGTCATCAAGCAACCAAAGAAGGAAATCTCAGCAACTGTGCCAACGTTTGATGAATAATGCTTCTATCCGTGCCAGAGAAGGTTTTCAACAGGATTCTATTCGATAGAATGGGCACCATTGACTCCCTCCTTCGAGAACAGCAGGCAGGCTTCCGCCAGGGCACATCATGCATTGATCAGGTTCCTACATAACGCATCCTCGTAGAGCAATCGCTAGGATGGAACTCTTTGCAGTATGTCAATTTTCTTGATTATGAAAAACATTTTGACAGTGTGGAATGTGAAACCCTCTGGAAGCTTCTTCGACATTATGGAGTGCCAACCTTGCTGTTTGATCAAGAGCTACTATGAACGAATGACCTCTCACGTAGTTCATGAGGGGTAGTTAACAGACAGTTTTAAAGTGAAGACTGGATTTAGACAAGGCTGTCTAATCTCACCATTTCTCTTCATATTGGGAATCGACTGGATCATGAAAACATCAACAAACAGGACAAAGGGAACCCAGCAGACACATATCGACCAGCTTGATGATCTAGATTTTCCTAGATTTTCTGACCCTGGTCTCCTAACCTAGCATTCGTAGTAAAGGGCCATATGCGTTTTCTTTCTCGTTGATTTTTCTTGCAACGTTAACGTCAGCTGAGCAACTGAATTCGACAACTTGGCACGTTTTGTCGGATGAGTTCCAGACAATTAAGTCTGGGCGGTTGTGTTGGACTTTGCTAGGCGTTCGTACAGGGACGTTCCACCAATATTCATGTTGTCTATTCCTCTCAATAAACTGGTCGCCATAGGTTACTTTTGTCTCAAAGTTATGTTTATTACGCAGTTTTTCATACACATGTTTTGCTACAATGTTGTGGCGTAGTGGTAAGTAGTATCTGGACAACATTCTGGAGCAGCTACTTATTACATGGGTGATATCCTCCACTTGTTGTTTACATAGGCGGCATTTGTTGTCACCGGGTGCATTTTGATTTTGGCGTTGTTTTCGTCTACAGATAATGTCTTTTGTGCCAATTTCCTGTTCCTCGATAGCACAGGCGTACGCTTCAAAGTGAAAGTTGATATATTTGTTGGTGAGCCACTTCCTGTTGCTTTTGACATCGATTTCATTTATTCAGGCAACTGTTTTTGCGGTGTAGCTTTGAAGGGGTTTAGCAAAAAATAATTCTTGTTTTCTTTCTAAGCATTTGGCAGTGAAGAGTTTTCCTACGTTACTGGGTTTTTGGTCAGCTACATTATTAATCTCCATACTCTCCAGTAGTTCCTTTCCAACTCGCATAAGTTTTTTCTCCTCGTGTTGTATCATTTTAACAATGTATTTATTGTCGTTTCTATTCTTCCTCAAATGCTGTCTTGCTGTCACCATTCTGCTTTCGAAAGCAATTCGTATTGATTTTAACCCCCTTCCTCCTTTCTTCCTTTGAACATAGAGACGGTCAATATCGGAGTTACAATAGAAATTGTTCGTCATATTCAGTATCTTTCTTGTTTGGATATCAATGTTGTCGATCTCTTCAACAGTCCATTCGAGTATGCCAAACGTTGGTATCAGGACTGGCACTGCGAAGGCATTATGTGCAATGTGCTTGTGGTAAAGCAGACAATTCTCTCGTCCAGATCTTTTTCATTCGCTTTTTGTATTCGTTGGTGACTCTGTCTTTATTTATTGGGCCAACATATCCGATGCTTTCATCCTGTCCTAGGTAATTGTAAGAATCGTTCACTTTTAATGGACGGAAGGTGACACCATTGATGACGATTGGTTCTCCTGGTGTGGCAAGTTTTCCTTTCTGGAAATATGTATAATATATGCACACTTTGGCTCACCGATCAGCATTCCAATGTTATTAGAAAACTGAGTAACAATTTCCAGCAGCATTTTCATTTGGTTTAAGTTCGTTGAATATAATTTCAAGTCATCGACGAAAAACAGGTGGGTGATATTTGTGTCCCGGTTGCCATTATTGCCAATTTAATATCCTTTGTATTGGTTTAGTAAGAGCGACAGTGGGTTAACTGCTAAAATAAATAGCAGTACTGAAAGGCTATCTCCTTGGAAAATCCCTCGTTTGTATTGAATGGATTCTGTTACTAAAGGGCTTCCATTGCCTTGGAGGTGGGCTTTGCTTGACCATACCGTCATGAGAGACTGCAATGCTGAAACAATTTTCTCTGGAACTTTGGCAAGTCTAAGTGCTATAATCAGCCATTCGTGTGGAACGCTGTCAAACGCTTTTTGATAATCCAGTCACATTGTAACCAGTGATCTCCGGTTGTTTTTGACTTCATCAAGGATTGTCTTATTTATCATGAGTTGTTCAAAACATTTCCATATCTTTCTTTCCACTTGCATGTTCTATTGATATAATTTTGTTTTGACTGCAACAAGTCAGGAGCAGTTGGTTTATGCACCCTGTGTACAGTTTCAACATGATGTTCAGTTGCGCAATAGTTTTTGGGTACTGTCGTTTCTTTGTTTTTTGGTAGTAGTTGTGTTTTCGCTCTTGAGAGCCACAGTGGGATATCGGTATCTCCATTGAATAACTTTTCAAACAAGGCCGCAAGTTCATCACGGTAGAATGTCAAGTTTTTGTACCAATATCCGGTTGTGAGGTCACTTCCGGGGGACTTATTGTCTTGTAATCGGTTGATCGTTTTTGATAAAAGATCAGGTGTTATGGAACAGTTTTCCAATGGTGTCACTTGTGTACAGTAGTCCCTTTCAAGAATTTTCAACCATCCTGCTTCCTGGTTGAAATTGCCCTCGACTTCCCAGATACTACGCCAGTAATTTTCAACTTCCTCTTTGGATGGCATTTCCTTCAGGTCAATTGAGTCACCTCGGAATGTGCAATGAAGAGATTTTGGGTTATTAGTGAATCGTCTGTTGATACGTTTTCGTTCGCATGCTTTATTCTTGTGTGACAGGCTCACAACTGTGGCTTTAGTTCATTTTTCATTGATGCAAGGCGAAAGATCAGCGTTTGTTTTTTGGTGTTTCCAAAGGATTTTAGGGATTTTAGAACATTGAGTTGTTTCGCTTGAAAGTTTCGGTTTGTTTGCATTTTAAGATGAGTTTTGTGTTGGCAATCGTTCTCCTCAACCGGTCGATTTTTTAGTGTAATTGCCTCATCCACTTTGGTTCAGTACTACGTTTTTCTGCAAATGGTTTCAGACTGACATCTTTTTTATGTTGTTTTAACGTCACTGCAACTACATACAATAAACAGTTAATGTCCTCATACGTCACTGATCTTTGTGCCTTAATATCATTCATACATTCTTTTGCTATAAAGTTGATTATTTTAGCTCTTCCTCGTTGGGGCGCTTTTTTACAGATGTCAGCTCAATTCTACATTTGCCATAATTATCCAGAAATCTACTCCGCAGATCCTCGTAGAGCTCTTTATTGTTTGGTAGATCAGTTTGTTGTTCTGTGACAATTGGTGTGTCATTAGGTGGTATGTCATTAACAATATCATTGTTACCATTATCAACTTTATCATGTTCCTCGTTGTTTCTTTTGTCATTATTATTGACTGCACCAGCTAATTGTCCATGGGGATGGTTGTTTACGTTTGAATCTGTGTTTGTCTCCAAAATATATACGCGTTGTATAACATAAGTAGCTTGTTGGCGTAGATTTTTTTCTGTGAAATTTAATTCAGGATGAATTTCGTCCCATAATAGTTTCATGGGCTTCATATATCTTTTGCCTGAAATTTCTCTAGCTTTATTATGACAGTCAAAAACATCCTTATTCAGCTCATAAGTCCACTGAAATTGTTTCGTATAATTTCTGTTTCTGCGATAACTTACTGATGTAACCATAGTTGTTGAAGGAAAACTTTCATAAATATAAATAATCCAAAGCTATGTTACTCCTTCGATCTCATATATCCAGTGTTCCTTCTTTAATACGAATCAGAAAACAACAAGATATAACCATAACCACTTTAAATCGAGAAAATCCAGAAGAAAATTGTGAATAAACTCAAACAAATCTTCTGCTCTTTAAACACCTCCGCACTCCAAGGCAGTCACTAAGTAAGTAAGTAAATGGGCGTCCATGAAGGCAACCTCCACGTGGTGATGCCTGGATGATGATTAGCCAGGTTTTTCTGACTAGTTAGTAACGAGTAGCCTTCGATTCAAGCTGTTCTTTCGTACCATTGAAGAAATCGATCTCCTCGTTCATGTGATTTTGAATCTGGTTCGTCGTCGTTTTGGAGAAATTTTTTTAAAATTCCAACCAGGAAATGTGCGTCTTGGACGCCCCTGTAGTTGGGAGAGATATTCCCGGTACAGCCTACTCACTTGGTCTCCAGCAGCTTACATACACACACACACACACACACACAAGTAAGTAAATAAGTAAGTAAGCAAGTAAGTAAGTAATCTTGGAAATATATTAAAGCTACTGACTACCTTAATGTCTAAAGATTCCTCATACCTGAAATTAGGAACTGTAGCTGTATTGGAATATGGTGATGTTAGTCCACGTTTTTTAACGACGGTTGATACAAAGCTACCTAGGAGATGCATCACTGAGAACCAACTTTTTAATTAAAAAATGACTTTTCTACATTTCTATAAACGATATTAAACAAGTAAAAATTTCAAGAAACATGTTATTATAATATTGTTAATAATCTTTTACCTAAAAGTTTCTGATAAAATAGATAATAAAATAGCAAACAAAATAGATTCTAATCTGTAATCTTTCATGGAAGTGCCGCTTAAAAGGAATGTGGAATAAACAAGTTTTCACTATAAAAGTCTTTCTTATTAAGATGGTTAGTATTGGAAACTGGGCTTTAATGAGCCTTTTATTATTTCCTGCACCTATTCGAACCATAAACAGTTTGAATTGTATTTCCCTCGATTCGAATATACTATTTGTGATTCTCAATAAATAATCATGATTTCAGTTCTTCGTGGGAAGAAAGCTTACTCTTTCAAAAAATAATCAGTAGTGAAAAAATTTGTTCTAGCTGCAGGTTTTCTATTTTGTTGAAAAAATATTTACACTTGCAATTTTGCCCATTACACTTTGAAAGCCTCAAATATGTTTTTACCTATCTTCCAAAGAGAGGGAATTATTTCTTTTCCATTTCCTTTTAAGTTGCTAAAAGTCTGCTTTTTTTCTCTTAAAAACAATTGATATGAGTTATGTAATTAGTGAGAAATTAGAATAACGTTTATTTTGGTCGAAAGCTCTTTACAACTATAAACGTAATATTTAATGTCGCATTCATGCTTAAGTGAATTCACCATAAATAATTTATTTAACTGTTTACTATTTTGATAATTAATGAAAACAATTTTTTATAATTTCTGTAATCAACACACCAGCCAAGCGCTTATGAATGTTCTGATATACCGAAGAGTTTATCATAGTATAGCAGAAGAAAGAATATTTCCTAGTAGATATTGCCAAAAGAAAAAGTAAACGTGTTGAAAAATATCGGAGAGATACAAGCTTTTTCTGTATGATCTCGGATACATTAAATCGTTGCTGCAGGAAAATACGGAGGATACTACCTGCTACCACAAATAATTATTTTTTGTAGCACTACTGAAGGTGGAGTGAAAAATTGCTAGTGTTAACAAACCGTAGGTCTCATTAACTAAACAAAACAATTGGATTGAAAAAGGTAAAGGAACAATATGCTTTTACAAAAAAAAGGAGAGAAAAACACAAAAAAGTATTTTTGTTGAGATTGATTTCCAAATATATGATTGGAATTCAAAAACACGCCTGTCCAGAATGAAGAAATGTATATCATACTGTCAGAACCAAACCAATATACCAAATTATAGATGAAGGTGGACGGAGAACAGTTTGTTTCAGTACTAAAGTAAACTGACTGCAGAGAATATATAGACGTAGAAAAGTATGATCCTCTGGGTCCACTATGATGTGTGCTATGATATTCTAGCTTATGTTAGTGCTGAAGATGTCTCAAATATTCTGTGCTGATCTAAGATAACAAAATTATCTATGGCTTCTTCTAACGGCAATTTCTACAACACGTTGCAGCTGAATTGAATTCAAATTTCCTTTTCGTACATAGAGCATAGTGCTTCTATATGGTGATTTTAGCCGTCGAATTCCTGAAGCTGCTCTTTTAGCATTAGTTGCGCTTAAAGACACTAGACAATTATCAGGGGCATCCTGCACCTTATAGATCTCTTTTTATATCGGATCTCTTACGGATCGATAATATTTTGCAAGGTTGTTCTGGACATTCTTCAGTGACTTTCCTTTTCCACTTTCGTTTCCATCTTTAAACTCCGATTGTAAGTGAATACCATTATCTGGATAGATGGACGAAATTTTTCCACAATACATTGCAATGACTTTTCTAGCTGGCTTTGTAGTTGGCTCGTAATGAGAGATGACAGGGAAGCAAACATTTCAGAATGTGTGCAGTCCTTCATCCTTTTACGCATATCATTAATTAGATGGTCTAATATTAAATGGCAATACCTCGACAAAAGTAGACCTCATCACTGTCTTTATCAGGAACATTACTGCTGAACGGGCTGAAAGATTTGACAGTTTGTAGTCCCTTGACATCGACATTAACTAACTGTGCCATTTTCTTGCCACCTGAAATCATTGTTTGAATTCATTTTCAAAATCCTGCTTGATGAAGGCCATGTCACTTATTTCAGTATCTATCATGTGGTAGGCTCCAAATATATCCCGGTTGCGCTTCTGAAGCTTGACAATGTGTAATTTTAAAGGCTTCAGTCCCTTAAAAAGTGCCGAAAACACAACCTGGGGTTCGAAGGATGTGCATGTTATGTACAAACCTTGAGCTGATGCGGGTGCCTTTGAGTCTCAAGACCATCGTTCACCAAACATCTCCTCAAAGAGTGCATTGAATTCTCTGTATTCACAGAATATTCTAATGGATAGGTTGCAACAAGGAAAAGAAACGGGAAATAAAATTTTCAGCATGCTTGATGTATTTCAGCCCATGGTGTCTTGAGAAGTCCTATAACTTCTAGTCTTTTGTGACGGTTTCTTTAGAAGCAATTTCATCTCCGTAGAACTCTATTTGCAATTAAAAAATATTGCTGTCGTTTGGCAACTCGAAAAAGAAAGACGCAGACGACAAGGAGTCCATGGATTTTCTAATTGAATTATTTTTGCAAGCCATTGCAATAGACAAAGAAATATAATAACATTTTTAATGTGTATATTCCGCATGAAGTACTTCATCTTTTACATGCTTAACGAGATCACTTTTCTACTTCGCATTGGTAATGCCCCATCGTATGATTCACCCAAGCATTAATTTAGAATTATTTTGTTTTCATAAAGAACCTGAAGTATGTTTTTGCCAATAGTTTTTCCAGTTGGTCGACCCTCCATGTACAATGACTCTATAATGCACTCTTGAATTTTCGGTTCTCCGGTATTGCTAAAGTCAAGAAACCGTAAACACAAGAGCAATATTTCCTTGTTTGCATACCAGTCAGTTAACTCGTCAGCAATGAGAGAGTAGACCCTTCTCCATAATCTCTCGGAGAGGAACTTGGATACATTCAGCAACACGCCAAATTACTTCATTTTAGATGTGAGGAGACAAGTATGTGCAGTTCGAAAATCCTGAAGAAAATGGTATCATAAATTTCTGCCGTGTTTTCCAAGAGTTTCAATGAATGCAATAAAATTTTCTTGATTTGCTGGCCGCGAGTAGTTCTGGTGAGTAACGTTTTTTGCTTCACGATGCCTTCGTGAAGGCAGAAATTTTTCAGCACAGAGCACCATGGCTTCTATTATTCGCATCAGGGTGTGTTTGTTTTGCTTGAATCTGGCCTCCTTTTTTATTGTTTTCAGCATTTTTGTTTGGATTTCTGTATGTCATAAGGCCATTATCGTTCAAGAGCACGAATATAATATTGTTCCCTGACATGCTTAGAGCTGGGTTTAAAACATTTTGAAACTGTCTTCTAACGAATATACCACTGTTTTTGAGTGTAGAGTTACCAAACAGTACACATACTTTACACATACCTTGTAATTTGTGACTGTAAACATGACAATGATAATCCCTTAGCCAGGACACGTAGTAGGAAAAGTTAAAAGTGCAATGTTTTTTGGTAACAGCTTTAGAGAATAACTTATCACGATCAGAAATGTGGGATGTCGGGTGAAATACAGATACATTTCATCATATGATAAACTCGGCACTGTCCCAATCACTGGTTCCCCAGATGTTTCAGAAATAAAATCACACAAGTCGTAATTACGAGAAAGATCTTTAGTCCCTGTTGCCTTTGTCTTCTCCACAAATTCAGGAAATCTGATTTGGTTCTCAGTTGTGGACGAAGCAGAAAAATCAGTTTGACCGATTGAAGATGATAACTTTTGCAAGGACTAAAGGACAATGTTTCGATCCTCTCCATTGCAGCATCCGATGATTCGGAATTAGTTTGAAATCCACTAGCTTCGAAAAACGAAGTGGAATGAGTTTCTGGGTGTGTTGAATTTCCTGTTGATGTTTCAGGTGACGTGACCAATGGTGTCACAGCCCCAATTTCTGCTGTAGTAAACGATGACGATAAGCATGCACTTCATGGTTCAGGGGCAACAACGATGGCGAATATAATAGAGTAGCAGACTGAAGAAGACATTTTTATGTAACAAAGTTTTGTTTGATTTGTCTTATTTCTTTCACGATTATGTGCTGCTTGTATTCGTTTCGGGGCACGGACTATTTCTGGGACACACATCAGATCCATTGAAAATTTCAACACGTTGTAAAGTGTTCAAACAAATTTATACAAAGATCATGCTAGCAACAGAATTTATACTTTGAACACTCCGACCAAAGTGTTATTTGCAAACTTTGAGCATATACATCTAACTACTTAGCAAATAAATTATTTATATGTTGTTTGCAGGATGAGTGTTGGTGATGATGAGTATAAAACCCAGTTAAAAGAACAAGACCACAATATATACTGTCGGTTTCCATCAAAGCGACTGATTGAAACAAGGAGTAGAAATTTTGATTCTCTCAGTTTGAGTAATAAAAATTCATCATGGAATCGAATCACTGACTGTTTAAGAAAAATTCTGAAAAAAAGCTAATGCAGTCAAGAAACGAAATAAAAGTTTTACTCATGTTATTGCATAATTTAGAGCTGTCAAAATCAATACAAAGTTTAGCCACAGCTGCACGATACACTTGTAAAAATATTTCCTCGCAGTATAGATAATTCGCGCGGGAATAGGAATCGAAATCTGTTTTGAAAGGTAGAAAGTAAGTTGACATCAGGAATTAGCCAGTTTTTCAATTGAAGCTACTTGCTTCTGACCCAACACGTATTAGCACGCGTGCTAGTGCTATTCGGCACAAAACTTGACTCGATGCCTGTCCAGAGAGTTTGCTCTTGACAAATTATTAAAAATTATCACCCGGTGATTTGATTCAAGTTTAGGAACAGTGTTAGGCTTAAGGTTGGACTTAGGCTTAGGTTCAGGGCTAGGGTTAGGGCAATTTCAAGGAAGGCAATTCACTGAGCAAAAATTCCCTCTATATAGTATCTTACATTTGTAAAAGCAGGACAATTTACTCCCATCGTTTCGAGAGCAGGTAGGGAGAAGTCCAGCTCCTTCCTCTCTGCTACACACCTTCTCCCGGTCTCAACCAGAGGCCTAACTTATGTATAAAGTTTCTTTATACTTATATGATTTTCTTAATTCCTTGACACCAACATTCCTGTCCATTGAGATTCTCATACCAGTCAGAAATCTTTATACCGATATCTGGTCTATTAGAGTCAATGGCTGTCTCAAAAGTGATTTCAATATCTCACAGTATAGTTAGTTTATCATTCTTTATTATTATTATTATGACTATTATTATTCTTACTATTATTATTATAATCACCATCATTGTTATCTAAGTAAAATAGCTACACTCAAAGTGCTGACAAATATGGACCCTTAAATATTGCACGTTTTCAAAGTATAGAACATTTTTAACATACTTCATACAAGTACAACGTTTCCTCAATTTGCCATTAAAATTCGATCTTCGTCTTGTAGGAGTCAGGAAAAAATAATTTTTAAATAAAATTGCAAGTTATTAATAGTGTTTTCTGAAGTTTTATTACCATTGTCTTAACAAATTGTTCTCATTCAGAGCTCTCTAAATCGCCCCTCCCCCCCCCCGCTTCCCTTTACACACATCATACAACACCTGTTTTGTACTTCCACCAACAGCACTAATAAGAACCTCGTTGTTCAAATACAAGCTGTCAACATTTGTCATTTTCTCATTTCTTTTTTTTTCATTACATTTTCCTGCTGCGGGCATGCTGTATCACAAATCCAAATCGTATTCCTTTGTCCCGCAGTGGTAAACCTGGTCTCCTAAGTGTTGTTGGTTTAAATATATTAAACTCAAAAACCCAGATTAACTTGGAATTACTATTCTCAACACTTCTCCTCTCACTCAATTTTCCCTTATGCCACTTCGCCTCTCTTTCTGCCAAATCACATTTCTTGGCCAATAAGGTTTCCATTACCATTCACGCTCCACTGTGTCGTGCTAAATATCACTGTTTGACATCTTCTTACAACCAGAAGCAAGGTTCGCCAAACATTCATTGAATTTACCATGCATTTGAAGTAATTTTACATTTTCAGTTAGTACTCTTGCTGACTCCCACTCTCTTCTCTCCATCAACCGCAAAACCATTGATATTGTGAGGGGGTTTTAGTAGCCTGGGATAATGGCTTCTTTTAACAGCTTCCCTGAAGTCACATTCTGTCATAACGAAGCATAAATTACAGGACCTTTGATACCATAGCGAGGTATTTATATTGCTTACTACATGATAACTTGACATAAAATATACCTAATGTAAATCAAGTATTTACTAATTGTTTATGTTTTAAATGCAAGAACCAACTTCTCTGCAAACGTTTTCACTCACACTGTAGCAGAAAATAATTTTTTAAACACTTCCATCTTTTTTCAGTGATTAAAACTGTATTACTGCTGAGGTTTTATTTAATTCCTTTTATCATACGGAACAGCTGGAGAAATCCTATTGCCAGTAGGTATTCCTTACATTTTCCTAACTCTCTAAAAAACCCCAATTTTTTCTTCACCTACAGTACCTTGAAGCATGTCGCCAAATATTGTCTTCACTTTACTTTTAGTATAGCTTCCATGTGGTAACATAAAGATACGTATATATATATTTTTTTCCTAAGAACCTCCAATCCGTGGAACACTTTGCCACAAGATTGCTTCCCGGAAGACTAGAACATGGACATCTTCAAATCAAATGTCAATAAAAACTTGGGAAAACCTTCCTTACAGGTCATCAAATTGTATTCATTCATTTATATCTTTAGTCCCTTTCACAATACTTTTTATCGTCCACCTGCCAGTCTATCCATCTCATTAACACTCATCCTCAAGTGGCCTTTAGCCTTGATGTGTGGTGACTCATTAGTACATAAAAAATATATATTTATATAGCTATGCTCTGTTATGACAGAATATGACTTCAAGGAAGCTGTTAAAAGAAACCATTATCTCAGGTTAGATCTCTGTGGATAGCTAAACTTTTCACTACACCATAAATCTACTTTAATTTTTTTTCTGAAGAATTGAGAAAGCAGAGAAGTAATCTNTTTAGTATAGCTTCCATGTGGTAACATAAAGATACGTATATATATATTTTTTTCCTAAGAACCTCCAATCCGTGGAACACTTTGCCACAAGATTGCTTCCCGGAAGACTAGAACATGGACATCTTCAAATCAAATGTCAATAAAAACTTGGGAAAACCTTCCTTACAGGTCATCAAATTGTATTCATTCATTTATATCTTTAGTCCCTTTCACAATACTTTTTATCGTCCACCTGCCAGTCTATCCATCTCATTAACACTCATCCTCTATGCTCTGTTATGACAGAATATGACTTCAAGGAAGCTGTTAAAAGAAACCATTATCTCAGGTTAGATCTCTGTGGATAGCTAAACTTTTCACTACACCATAAATCTACTTTAATTTTTTTTCTGAAGAATTGAGAAAGCAGAGAAGTAATCTCTTAACTCATTTCTTTCCTAAACTAATTGATTATTTATTGTACGATATTTAAAACTGATCTCTCCTTGCAGAATCAAGACAGCTGTAATATTCAAGCAAACCAGAAGAACTTCCTGCTTTTAGAGCGAAACATTAACGGAAGGACTAAATGGGGTTGATTAGCTAAATCAGCAGGCTCTTACTTTTAGATTATTTTCATGAGAGAAAAAAAGCTTCTTTCCTCTTTTAGTGTGCGTTAATATCACAATAATTTCAATTCCATGACCCAGAAAATAAAAAATAAAGCACAAAGATGATTTATACAAATTATAGTGTAATTTCACTTATCCAGTGACTTAAAAGAGTACAATTGTTTGTAAAGACAAATATGTTTCAGAGGTTATTGGTGCACAGTAGGAGGGAGATAAAAGAATGTATTACAACTCAGGGCCATCCAAAAAAATTAAAATCAGCGATTAATGTTTTTTAGCAAATTTCTGGTAGTTTCAGGGAGCATCGTTTTCATAATAACTCCTATCAAAAGAAAACGATGTTCTAAACTACACTTGCAGAAACATAGCTACAGTGTGGATTTACTAACTGTAGTACACTAAGGAAGAAGTTATATATATCAAAAGAAATAGTAATAGCAATATTTCAAAAACAACCAAAACAACGCTGTGGCAGACAACTTTTTTACAACAAAGTATAAGAATTACCAATGACGTTGGCTCAATCCTTAAAGTTAGTGTATTAATACAGTACCATAACCATACGCCTTATGAGCCCTTATTTAATAAAAAAAGCTTTAGGTTGGACACTTATTCAGGTTGGGGGCTTAAATAAGCAATGGGCGCTTAATAGGTAATTGGCGGTAATATAAGAATCCAAATGCGAAATTCGTCCTGCTGACTAAGATAGTCACACATAATAAAATCTTATTTTTCCAGCTCACAAAATATTTGTCTTGCTCTTTTTTGAATACACGAGTGTAAACATTCCATTATTGCTAAGCAAAGGGTAGGATCAGAAAATAAATTTTAACAAAATGTGTAGTAAAATTTTAACCAAGATCCAGCCTCCATATCATTCATCTGTTTCTCTTCCAATACTCTATGGAATTATTCTTTTAGTTGCACTATGAATAGGACGTAATCATATTTATCACAATTGAATTTAATTAGGATTAGAAAAATGTAATCACCCATTTGTTTTTCTCCTCAAAATTATCGTATAACTGAGAGCATTTCCAATTGCACTGCAAATAAAACCTAGTTGACTGTTTAAAAAGTTACACTAATCCCAGTAGCATTGAACCAAAATAAGAAAGTTACTCATAATTTATTTTTCTTTTACATTGGTTACTTTGTACCCTAATTGATTGAGCCAGAAATAAGGCGATTGATTAATGGTACCTTTCTTTGATGTTCGCATTTGTTTTGCAGCTGATACACAGGAAACTAAAATGTCAATAGACGGCATAATAAAAGATGATAGGGTACTGCATAGAAAGAACAGCAATTATTAAGTTGACTTTACAACCGTTTCTCTGTGGTAAGAAAATTAAGTTACTTTTTTGTCTACAGGTAACAGATACCTCTTTTATTAAGGTAAAAGAATAAAAAGTTGAGAAGAAATGATTTTTAAAAATTGTACATACCAAAAATAACTAATAAAAGCTTGATTTTCCTATAGTTATATAAAACCACTAAAGTTCGTACAAGCTATATATCTTTTACTTGTGATTCCGAACCTTTGGCTTGACACGTGCTTGTGAGCGTCCATGATCACGCGTATGTGTGATGATTGTTATAAGGAATCAAAACACAAGGTAGGTTTTCAGTCCCCTTTATTAATAGTGTTACTTTTATGTCGTTTTCAGCCAACCTGTATTAAGCCGGCTCATTCAAAACCAATTGTTGTTCTTGATGATTAGACAAATTTTCAAAGATTGTTGGCGATGGTGGTCGGGCACTCTTTTGACTTTGAAAGGAAGAGAGCCAGTGCGTCTAACAAATGAAAAGTGATTAGATTTACCTATTGATGTAGGCCAAAATGGAATGAGCTTGATTGCTGGTAGGAAAGGTTTTTCATTTTTCAAGGTTGTTCTGTTCGCATTGTACAAATGGTTTCCATCAAAGACCATTTTTACAATGCGAACAGAACAACACTACAAACCCCCTATTTAAATCCTCAAATGTTATGCGATGTTGCATATATAAAAGCTTTAACACCATATCAATTAAAATGAATCAGAGAACTACATTAGCGTGTTTTTAAATTTCTCTTATTTTCATCTTCTTTATACCAATATTAAATGATAAATTTGCTACTTTTAAATTTGTTCTTGTCATTTAGACGTTTTTACTCTTACACTTTATCTCTTTAACATAACTTTTTACTTAAAAACAGCCTGTAATTACCTCCTTCATTCGTCTATTTCATAAATTACTCTACTTTGTTTTATTATTTGTTTTCTTTTGTGAATGTTATTCATTTGGCGAATTAGAGTTACTTACCTATATAACTGCGAGTTAAGCTTCAGTCAAACATGAAGTTTAAATCCCGGAAGCTTAGGGTTGGAGTGCATAAGGCTTTCATAAGCAGTAACTAAAAGATTGAACTCGGTACTATGCGGAGTTTCAATCACCAGTTGCCTCTTTTATCAACTTTATTGAAAGAAAAAAACAATGCCTCTTTCCTAGTTTAGTAGGCGAAATCATAACAAAAATATCCTATTCCTTTATTATCAAAAGCTCACATTCAGATCATCACCTGAACTGTCACTCAACCAACATACAAGATCTTAAAGAAGAGTCTTACCTGCAATGTTTAACAAAAAAGATTTAGAAAGAGGAAAAAAAGTGTCTTGGTGGATATCTGATAAAAAGTAAGTTAAAAAGTTCAAGTAATTGGGTGTTACAATGAGGGAATATGGAGTTTCAGAGAAGTGAGTCAGGGCTTGGATCAATGTTGCATGTTTGAAGTAGTAGGAATTTACATATGTTACTTATGACTATCGAGTGCCACTAAAACTGAAAATCAAAATGACAAAACGGTCATTTGATCAGTGGTTTAGTACAGTGCAAAGGTTTAGAGAGTGAGAATAAAAAGAAGAGATATTGCTAGAAATAGCAAAAATACAGATATAGTGTGGTATAAGAGAAATTACCCTTTAGCTATAATAAAAAGCAAAGGCGTTTAACTGGAGTTCTGTAGTTGTTTTGTAACAAAATTGATTCTGAAGGTTTTTCTAAACTGGTGGAAAAGTAGGATCAAGAGTGAGATTTCTTACAGAATGCCTACGTTCAGGTCAATGGAACAACAAATTCACTATTTATGTTGTGGACAATTTCAGGAAGGACAAAATAATGAAGAATGACTTACATTTATATTTTATTGACTACGATAAAACTTTTGATAAAGTATGGCACTCCATTCTTTTGGACACCAAAGAAGCAATAAATATGGATAAGAAGGATATCCGCTTGATGAGAACTCTGTACTTGGAACAGACAGCAACCATTCGGATAGCAGTCACCACAAGTAAATGGGTACCAATCGAAAGAGCCGTTCGACAAAGTTGGATTATGTCTTCAGATTTATTCAGTCTGTACAGTGAAATGATCCTGAGGGCAAACAAAGATTTGCCAGGCATCAAATTTGGAAGTATGAACATAAATAGCTTGCCGTATACAGATGACACCGTTCTTATTGCAGAAAGTGGGAAACATCTGGAATAACTATTAAAGAGGATTGTGTTGGAAAGTGAAAAGAAGGGACAACTGCTAAATGTTAGAAAAACTAAATACATGTTGATTTCTAAGAAATTGAAAACACCGACTTGTAACATTTGTATAAAAGGAGAAAAAAGTTAAGGAAGTACAGCAGTTTTGTTATTTAAGGTGCATGATTAATTATGATGGTAGGTGTCATAAGGAGATCAAAAGAAGAACCGGGGCCGCTAAAGATGCATTTTGAAGAACAGAAATCTTCAAATAAATTCAGATTGCTGAAATGCCATGTGTGGTCAGTCTTGGTGTATGAGTATCATGCTTCGACAATCGATCAATCAATGCAGAAGATACTAGGAGCTGCAGAGATGTGGTTCTTGAGAAGAATGTTGAAGATATCAGGAAGAGATAAAATTAGCAATGCTGATGTTTTGTACAGAGTTGGAGCAGAACGAAAGTTGGTGAAAGTAATAGGAAAACCTCAAAGGCAATTATTTCAATGAAAAAGTGTCCAATTGTATGAGAAGAGAGGACATGGAAAATTTGGTGTTGACTGAACAGGTTAAGGGAAAGGAAGCAGGGGAGGAGAGCATCAGAGATTTGTAACAAATTTGAGGAAAGATATCGATGTCAGAATGAGCTGTACAGAACTATTATCAGCGTCGAAATACCTTGGAAAATGGAAGACCATGATCGTCAACGTTCTGACAGAACATGGCAACTAAATAATAATAATAATAATAATAATAATAATAATAATAATAATAATTGCGAAAAGTGCGAAGATCAAACGGTACGAACAGAGAATCAAACAATTTCGCCAAAATAGACTGTTTAACATTGACCAAAAGAAAGTTTATACAGAACTAAGTGGCGGTGGAATTAGAACAGGTGACATACCTGATGCTGAGGAAAGTAAGAAGTTCTGGGGGGATATATGGAGTATTGAGAAGGAACACAATAAAGACGCCGAATGGTTGAGTACCATGAAGGAAGAGTTGAATGGTGAATACCACTCTCAAAACAATATTACAGTAACTACAGCAATGGTTAAAAAGCAATGCAGAAAAATGCCTAATTGGAAAGCCCCGGGGAAAGATAAAGTACAAGGATACTGGATTAAAAATCTTGATATCNAACGGATTCACTGGGATCTATGCAAGAAAAACGGGCTAGAACATCAGGAAAAGTGGTACGAACATTCCCCTGAAGGTGCGATAGAAAGTGAAGAAGTAAAGATTCTGTGGGACATCAATATTCAATGCGACAATATAATAGAGGCAAGAAGGCCAGACATTGTTTTGATTGATAAAAAGCAGAAATCTTGCTTCATAATCGACATTGCCGTTCCAGCAGATAAAAGAATCGAAGACAAGGAAAAGGAAAAGGTTGAAAAATATCAAGACTTGAAGAGGGAGATGGGAAGGCTTTGGGGTTTGAAGAAGGTGCAGGTGATTCCTGTTGTGATAGGAGCATTAGGAAGTGTCAGCAAAGGGTTTAAAAATTGGGTTCAAAAATTGAATATTGAACCTAACATAGTGGACATGCAGAAGACCGCTTTATTAGGAACAGCTAGAATCCTAAGAAAAGTTCTTGAGATGTGAAAGATAGCAGAAAGTACCTTATTAGCCCTAGGTCATTAGTTGTGACTCGCCTAATAAGGAGAATTACGGTATAAACATCAGCCAGTTAAAAATTTTTCAAAATAATAATAATAATAATAGCGTGTATCTCTTGTTCTGAAGGGCTGAGTACCGAGTTCTTACTTTGTTACCTAGTCCTAAGGTCTTGGGTGAAGCCTCGCTACGGAGACCGTTTTAAGCAGAATGGGTCACCTAAACTGGGAAACCTAATCAGGCCCCAACTGCAAGGTCATGTGCTGTTTTTATTTACATCAATATCGCACACACTTAGGTGTGATGCATGCACCCAGCTTACCCTTATCAGGCTGGTAGTCGGATGGGTTTGCTGGGGTTTCTACCCCTGAGTCCCCCATAATAATAATGATAACAATAATAATAATAATAGGGAGTTGTTTTATGCAGTGTAGAGGTATAGACTGTGGGAAAGAAGGAAGAGAGGATGCTAAAAACAGAAACAATGAAGATGCTGCGGCATATAAAGAGCTAGTCAGGCAGGTGGAAGAAAAGATGAACGCATCACAATAAGGTTACAGTGAAAAGCACGATGGGCAAAGTGCAGCAAGCAAGACTCTGTTCCTTGGTTTGGACACTTACTATGAATGGCAGATGACAAAAAAAAAAGAAAAGAAAAAAAAGAAGTCTAGAAGATAGAAAGTGAAGGTAGTCGACAAAGAGAAAAGCCTCAAAATCGTTGGGTGGATAATATCAGGAATAAATGGAGAGGAGAGGACTGAGGGATCTATTGAGGAGCGTAAGAATATGTAGAAGACTTTTGAGAAACACACTAAAGAATACTAATATACTGATAACACTGGCATTTCTAAAAGGGTGAAATATCTAACCGTTGCTGTAAAAACATTGGGTAACAATTATATTGGCATTGGTTACGCCATAAAGGCTTTATTGGGTAAACTTTCCTTTATTTTTTTCATGAAAATAATATCATATCAATGGAGAAGATTTGAAATTATAGATAAGTCAAAAATATGTTTGCACTGAATTGGATTCGAACCCCCTACATATGCCTAACATGTCCACATCCTCTAACACCTGAGCCATCAGGGCCTGTCCTTAATCAGATAATTTATGTAATCTTATCTTTCTTTTAAGTGCGTCGCACTTTCCCCAAATTCCTATCATTGGACATCCTATCCCAAACACGCATAAAAGTATGCATCCCCCAAAGAACGACGACTTTCCTTCCATGGTTAGATCAGTTTATCGTAAGGTACATGGAGGGCAATGAAATTGTGAAAATAATATAATATAGATTGAGAGAATTTTGAGTTATAGAAAACGAAGAGTCTGCTTGTGTCGAACTAGATTTGAGCCAGTGCCTATGGGTATGGTTCGAATACCCATTGTTCTTTTCCTTTACCCTTCTTTCCTTCCATCTGCTACTATTTACTTTATTAAATCTTAACACATTCCAACTATGTTCGTTAGAAAGTAATTTTTATTCATCCCTTGAAACAAAAATCAAAATATCTTTATTGCTTTGCTCATATTAAAAACAAAGACTATATACATCTAATCAGGTCTACCGGTAATATGCAACAAACCAATCAAATCATTCAATACAGGAACCTTTAAGGTCTATCTTCTGGCTACCACAAAAATGCCCACCCTCTTGTCCTACTTTTTATACTACTGACACTACTATTGATTTGATGAACGTGTCAATATCGACAATATTATGTTCAAAACAGTCAGTACGTAAGTAACTTTTTGTACAATCTTTATTCTTCCGTGGTCCATTATTTAGTGTTTTTTTTCTTTAAACACACCGAGTACTACTAGACAGTTAATGATGATAAACAAATTTTCAGACGGTTTAGACTAAGACCTATTTTAACGATGATAACACTCAAACCACAATCAACTCAGACGCTTTCAAAAATTTATTTAATACCAGTTACTTATTAGTCATCTTCTTTAAAAAAATTTCAATTACTGATCACCACATTGACGCCTGTCGACGACAAATTCGCTCACCCGACCTTAACAGACACATCATTTGTTCTGATCTCTCTGTTTTATGACAATTAGCTTTGCGATCCTGTAAGGCTTGCTCTTACATTGTTATTAAACTTGCAGCAAAGTCAGATTGTCCTTCTTTGAGAGGAAGAGTTGATTTGAAAGAAGACCTCAACCAAATGAACCAAGAACATTTTTATACTAAGAAAGATTCTAATTTACCATTTTCTCAGATAACACATTGCAAGAAGAAGTCTGGGTTTATATTTTATATTTTGTCAAACTAATGTTTACAATCTAGTTCTATTATATATATATATATATATATATATATATATATATATATACATCCCTTCCATTTGAAAGTATACTTAATGCCTAATATACATGAGCCAAGTACCCCAAGATGATCTGTTGTTTTTGCTTGCTCTTATTCCACAGAAAAACTGGTCAGTTTTTATCCAGAATATTAAGACTTCATTTATTCTTCAACTTCATCGACCATCTATCTATCTCTGTCTGGTCTTTTCCTTTTAACTCCATCAAAATTCTCCTTTTGGGGGACATCAAATCGCTTTACATCATATTCCGTTTATAACATGAATAACATTAAATGTCTAAGAACTCCAGACTCGTGCTTCACGATAAAACAGTAATGAGCCGTACAATAATTTCCTCTTACTTTCAACTGAGCTTGTCAGGAACTCAACAGTAGTAGTTTCATATTCAACAATCATTTTTTATTTATTGTACAGGCTGTACTGTGGGACGCTAGTTAAAAATAAATTACATGCTTGCCTCTGTTTCTTTTTTAGATGTAGCAAGTTTACACTAAAAACAGGACAGCTATTCCTACACTCTACAATCAATTGATTGAAGATGAGGATCATCTATAATTATTTTTCAGGCAAAAATGGAACGATTCATATCATAGTAGGTAACTTTCATAACTGAAAACTATCCTTATCTAGTCTGGTGCTATATTCAGTAGACATGCTTAAAGCCTCATTACATTTGTGCCATTGGTCACAATCGATAGGAACCTTAAAACAGTATTGTATACTCTCTTCTTTCTAACGACAAGAGACTAGATTAAAAGAAGCAGTTTGTGTCACAACCTTGTCCGTAGTGACACTTTTATAAAGCTATCCCCCAAGGATGCACAAGTTAAACAGATGTACCACACTTGGGTAACTGTTTATCCGGCATCCATCTCCCATCAAGTGGTTCACAATATATGGTGTGCCGTTTTACTTCCGCTATCCCATAACTTAAAGTACACATAGACATGTTTTACATCAAACAACTATTTGCTTGCATGATATGACCAAGTTTTTATCAAAAAGAGGCTGTCTACGCTGCATTTACCTATGCTGTACGCCAAGTCTATTTTCGAGAGAAGCATGTGAATCTTTGTGCGACATATATAGTCTTCCTGGGCTTCCCTTATCCAAGCCTGTCAATAATCCTGATTATAAGCACAATACTTACCTACATTGCAATTTGTTTCGTCACACTAGTTCACAATGACTGCATATGTAATGCCTTTTTCTATACAAAGCCAAACTGTTGCATACGACGCCATACTTTATTGCTAACGATTTTTATCGGTATTATAGGATGAGATTTATTTTGTTGTTCAGTAGGCTCATTTTTCTGCAGATCTCAAAGATCCAGGGATCTCTTCCCTATTTTTGGATGGTTTTATGGATGTATTTCATTATTTTTTGAAGAATAAACCAAGTATCATAAATTTAGTTTGCAATATTGCAAATTCTAGCTCTTCCATTATGCTAACAAGTAGATGGAGGAAAAAAAAGACATAAAGGTAACAATCATTTTACAACCTAATAGAGCCCTAAAAATAACATAAAAAATAGAAAAGAAATTAGATCATGTTCAGATAGAACCGAAAGTAAATGAGTTCTAGAAAACTGTGATCATGTGCTAAGGGCCTGCGGAAGACTTTCGAGATTCAAGAGTTTTTGTCGATGACAAATCCAGAGCATACATTACTGCTGGCATTTCCTCTTCGTCTGTTGATGTTTTCTCAGTCACTGGGGATCAGAAAACTGCTTGTCCTTTATCTGAAAATAACAAACAAACAACACTAATGATCATTATGAAATACATACATTCTGTTTATGGATGAGATATACCACCAAGCTCAGGCCATTAAGCTATCTCATTTATGTCTTGCCATGGCGATCTCTAACTAACAGGCCAAACACACATGCGAGTGAAGGCGTGAGCTGGAGGCGGGTAACTTAAAATGGATATTAACGGATTTTGAGAGAAAAAAGGCTTAAATCCTACTCTTTCATCAAAATTAGGTCAAATCTCTAAGAAGTTCATCAATGTAAAGATCATAGTAAGGATTTAGGACACAAAATCATACATTTTTTTCAAAATCAGCCTCTTCCTGAAAAATAAAAACACGATGATTTATATAGTATTTACATAAAAAGACTTATCACAGATAAATAATAAATAAATTATTTTGTTGTGGTTTACTCTAATGCCAACTTTAGCAATTTCTGTTTTGGTTCTACTGATGATCTTGGTGTAAAATTTCTACTAGTGTTGTTAAAACGTATGTTTGAGAAAGTGTTACCATGCTTTCTTTCTACAAGTTTTGTTTTGAACTTCATGAAATACAACATACCCAAATAAACATAACTGAAAATAATTATCTGGGGGTATTTTGAGACCACTACGATTAATTGAATTTGTAAAATCACCATATTTATCATAATAACTGTATGTATCTGATGGCATTTCTTCAGTATTTCGAGAAACATATCCACTAATATACATAATACTCATTTTTACATTACGAGGTAGTGATTCTTCCATCATATGTATGTTTTCAATGATTTCTGATCAATTATAATCAGGTAAATAGGAACATTTATCACAATTGTGTTCAGCATTAGCTAACTTATTAACATCTATATCAAGTTGCAAAGATAGCTTAGCTTTTTGAATTCTCACTTTCTCCAAAACCTGTTGTACAGTTATAAAATATGTCCCACCTGAAACTTGACGTAACTTTGAAAACATTTTTTCATGGGGATCAGTCGTATAAACCCCAAGCATAGCAAAAGAATGAGTCGTTGAAAGGAGATATTTTGTCATGTCAACTAAACCTCTACATGTGTGGGAAATTGCTTTTGCAGTGTCTATACTTAATGATTTCATTCTTTTACTACCAGTTGTTTTCTTCATGGACTCAGCCAAGTCAGCTATCTTCAGCAAGTAATTTAATTTTTCATCATTATTGTATTCTATGACAGCCCGATCATCATCTCTAAACCGAACATCAGCAAGTAAATCTCTAATGTTTAAAATTTTCCACAACTTCACAAATTTACTGATAAATTTTATAGTACCATCAGCTTCACAAATATCAGAATGATTTTTCAGCACATGAACAGTTTCATCGTAAGATACCTTTAAACAAGTACTAACTTTCTGTCGTTCTACTGGCTTAGGTTACACAGCAACTTCTGTTAGTTTCGACATCTTTACTATGTGATCTTTTTCTATCGAATGAAGTTTTTTAAATCACTCCATTTTGCAACATATTGAACATCATCATCATCTGTAAAATACAACTCTTGTGTTTTTTCAGTCAACCAGTTCTGTCTATTTGATTTCATAAAATGAACAAAGTCGAAAAGCAGGTATATATAATCAACTGTAAGCCATGGTTTAACACAACAGAACTTTTGGAAAAACGATCGATTAACCCGATTATTGTCAAAAATAATTGCATGTACAATTCCAGAAGAACTTTGAATAATCTCTAATAATGTTTTTGTCTGTTTGAATAAAAAATCAATATCTAATTTGCTAAATGGAAGCACCTTGCAGAAAACCTTTGGCCCATCAAATAGAGAGACAATTATGAATGAAAGTATAGTAGTAGCAAGTCTATCTGGATCATTTACAGATCTGCCAAATATGGAGCCAGCATGATAAGTTATCGAACGCTTTACAAAGACTTCATCAATTAATATGATACAATTTTTATGCTGTTCATCTTTCATGCTGGAAAATATCTTTTTAATGTAATCACTATCTGAGTACGAATTACTAATTTTTGTTGTAATTTGAGATAACATAGTTAAGCTCGGTAATTCATAATCTTGACGAAGTCTGCTATACAAAGACCTTGATATACTAAAATATTCGAATGCCCGCATGATAGTTTCTGGTTTGTATTTCTTCTCACCGACAAAGGTGCGAGAAGCCATGCAGTCCATCTGGTCCAGTATTTTTTCTTGTTTATGGCTTAGAATTAAACATTGAAGATATTGTAGTGCTTCTTGAATTTGTGAATATCATTTTAACGACAAGGTTTGTTCAAAGGGTTGATACAGTACATTTTACACCAGCATGAAATCCATGAAAAGAAAAATCCTTCATTATTTTAAATAAATAACATGGAACTCCAGTCTTTTCTTGAAAGTCCTTTGATCGAATAATCAAGTAGTCCAGATCTTTTCTAGTAAACGAAATATGGTCACCAAAATATTCCTTCATATCTGCCTTGGAGCATTATTCTTCGAATGAGGAGATTACATCACAAGAGAGAAACGAATCAATTTCGTCAGGCTTTTGATTACATACTGTTGAGTGGGTAGTTCAGAATAGGATTGAGATACACGGTGTTCCAGAAATTTCATTTTCATATTTCTCATCTAGAATCTCGTGATTACTAGAATCACGATACAAATACATAAAATTTTCTTAATTACAAGTCTTATCATACACTATGCAATAATATTAATAAAAAGAGTACCGTATTACAATTCATTGAGTAGAATAACTCTATATAAGTCAGCAATCATGGTAGTGACGCACTATTTTCCAACGATTCAAGTAAACAGTAGATAAAATACATTGAAAGATTACAGAATAATTATCTTATTATTATTATCTTCTAGCCTCTCTGAGCTATCCACTAGTTAATTTATTGAAGTCTCTATTTTCAATTCTTCTCGTGAGTTTACGAGTACCATGATTGTACTATGATGCTTCTCAGTACTATACAAACTTATTTTGGCATGGTATGCTGTCAAAATGTAAACTGAGCCGAGGTAGCCAGAACATTCGCGATTTATTGCGAGGGAACATGAAGGAAGATTCACTTAACTCACCAGACCCATTG
Organism: Morbakka virulenta; assembly: GCA_003991215.1. Taxonomy (NCBI): domain Eukaryota; kingdom Metazoa; phylum Cnidaria; class Cubozoa; order Carybdeida; family Carukiidae; genus Morbakka; species Morbakka virulenta. The sequence goes on from RDPX01000003.1 coordinate 214,039, forward strand.
GCGCCATCAACACAAGAACACTTGCAACACGTCCAAGAAACCGGAACCTGGCAAACATGCTTATCTACTTATCTTTGAACATACTTTGCTTGGGAATAACTTTCTTCTCGAAAGAGCAGGTGTAGAAATCAATGGAGGTTTCACACATGTAAACACAGGAGGATCAGGAGGTCTTTTTTCTCCCAAACCTGTTATACTGGGAAAGTTCTCAGGAAAATGTCTCTCACAGACAACTGTGTTACGATTATCTGGTAGATTTTACCGGGTAATAGCTTTGATCCATCTTTCACGATCACCCTTCTCTCCAGGTAAACGATAAACTTTGACTTTGTTTTTTTATCATAAATGCCATTGTAATTAGCGACACAGCACTTATATAGCATCGTAAACAAAAGATAAAGTAAACAAGAATTTACCCAAGATTTCAATAATACTTTGATTTCAGTTTCGAGCCAGAACCACAACCAAATATCAAAATATCACAACATGCACGTGAGCACGAACGCCATTTTCTACCATAACTTCACAACAAACTGAGCAAATTTCCCGCCTCCAGGTTATGCCTCAATGCGCATGTCTGACAGCCCTGTCAGTTAGAGATCGATATGTGTCTTGCCCATCGCAGTTCTCTTCTTCCCATACCTTTCGTCACCACGTCTCGCCATCCCAGCTTCTGGGCTCCAAAGGAACTCCTTTCTTAACTTTTATATAGCACACTCATTTTCTGTCCATACAACGTGCCCAAATCATCTCAATTTGTTCCTCTCAACTTCTCACATATGGATGCCACAGCAGCACGTCTTCTGATTTCTTCATTTGGGGATCTTTCCTAAACGTACTCTACTATCATCCAGCTCAACGTTCTCATTTCTGTTCGCATCAATAGCTACTGTTCTCTTTTTCCTAGGAAACATGTTTCTTCTTATTTTGCCATTTTCTGAGCGACAAAAAGTAGTAATAATTAACAACTCATATATACCTTCCTATACAAGGTTTTGAGATTGTTATAATTTGGTTTAACTTCCTAGACATGTGATTTTTTAAACTCTCTTCAAAACAGAGGGTAACTCTTGTTAAGAGTGAAATAAAAATGTGTTTTTTTTCATACTGATCATGGAATGACATATTTATATAATCTCCTTAAAGTTTTTGTCTCAGGTTTTGTGCCAGTTAACCTGTTGATTCTTTTTTTGTTGTTTTCTTCAAAGGTTTTTCATATTTTTAAGTTTATTTACTTTGATTGTCATATAGAAATATGACTCTCAAAGTATGTGTGGGATGCAAGACGATAGACGGGCTTATGCTATGCAACTTGACAAATGATTGAGGTTTGCCAGAGACAGAGTGTGCGTTTCCGATTCATGAATTCTATTTTCATCTTTCTTCCTTGACGATAAGCTCACAGTATGCAAACTATTTCTGTTTATTAATTCATCTCCTGTATTAAAACACTTTTGGTTTAGTCATATTTCTCAACTTTATGGTAAATAAAAAATGGCATTTAGATACCTTTCAATTTATTTCAATGGAAGATGGGTACCTGTCAATGAAGGTTTTGAACCAAAACAGTCTCTTATGAAACATAGGGTTAAAAGTAACAGGAATGTTTTTTTATTTTCAAGCCTTGGCTGTGAAATCAATTAATTTTGTTGCTAGACAAAAAGGAGTAAACTTAACACAAGGTGCTCTACAGATCTCCAATTCCATTGTGTAAGTTTATTGAAAGCTTTTTTATTTTCAATTAGTTTACTGATTGAATCAAAATTGCCCTTTTCAGTACTTTGAACAAACAAAAGCAGGTTCATTGTCTGGTACATACTTGTGTGTTGATATTATTTCTTCGTATTATTAAATTATTCGGTCCGTCGATGTTGACATTGACTGACTAATTGTACAACAAAGCAGACAAGTAGTAGACTTTAAAAAGTTGTAAATTTCGTGGTGGAAAAAATCGTCCAGACAAGGCCATGAGGGGTGTGACACTTCCCTTAAAAGTATCTTCCCTCAAATGAAGCTAAAATCTGTGGTGGAAACTTGGTAAAACGTGTGTGGTATCTGCACAGCAGATTGTCGGTGTTCCCTGCTAATTGCTCTCATATTGAAAGAAGGCTATGATTCCAAAGGAAAGGAAAGCATGGTAGTGTAAAGCAATGAAATGCTTAAAAGGAAAAAGTTGATTTTTCCTTGTATATGTGATATCTCTTGCAAGACTGAAGAAGACGTATTGCATGCTTCTAATAATAGGGGTTAAAGAGTTTGTTTCAGTCAATTTAATTAAAAACTTTACAAATGAATGTCTTCACAAATTCATAAGTACTTTATAAATCTGCTCTTCGAAAGTATTTGTCAAGAAAGCGAATAAAAAGTGCTAATCAATAGTAGCACTTTTACATTAATAGTTATTTTTACTTGGATTTTATAAAATACACACATATATTTGTTGAGTTATAAGGCATCCACTGGTCATGTGGCTCACATTAAATTTTCGCTACAGTGTTCTATTCGAAAAATAAGAGGAGAGTAAAAGTGTCATTAATGGGACACAGGGGAGGGAACCTTATTCCTGGGGGTAGTCATAATTTTTTTGGCCAATAGGCCACAAATGAAGCATTTATCAGGGGAAGGAATGCATTTAAATTTTAATATTTATAACTCGAAATATCATATAATCTATTTCAAAATTATATTTTGTCTATCCGAAATTTTTAAAAGGATAAGAGTTTTTACACATCTGAACTAAATCAGTCGTCACAGCGGTCCGTCATGCGACTCTTTAAGCGGTTCGTTTCAGACACATAATATGTTTAAGATAGTCTGGACAGCCATCTGGAACCATGATTTTATCGATTTTGGTTTTTTCAAGGTTTCATAGGCAGTTCTCAATGACTGCTATTATAATGAATATGGAACCTTCATATTCAAAAGTTTGGTAATACCAAACAGAATTAAAGCTTTTAATGGTGCCCTGTCCGCCTTTGCTTTAAAACAGACTGAAACTTTAACTTTGCAAAAAAGGTGGGCAATAAGGCAATGTCGTTTCTGCCGGTTACGTCGATGAAGTCGAACTAAAACGCCCACATGTCTGCTTCAATAACAGACATGATCTATCTACGGTTTTTATTAGATCTTTGGCAAAATGCGCGTGATAAAAAGACGTAAGATGATACGTTGTCAAACAGAGACATTATCATTCTAATCAACTTTCCTTCTGTGTAAAGTAAAACTATTACGTTAAATAAAGTCCTTCAGCCAAGAGCTCATTATAAAAATTATATATGATATTTTATTAAAAAATCCAATAGATTAAAAATATCATGAAGGAAAACTTTAGAAAAGTGATATCAGAAGACAATCCTCCTGTGTGATTGGTGCATGTATTCTCTACTTTGTCTCTCATGTCTTCCATTAAGATATAATTATTTAGTTAAATAATATTAAAGTCAAAACTACGTCCCAAAGCAGATATTTTTTCCAGCCGAACCTTAACTTGATTGAGGAGATCTTTATTCAAGTCTCCCTTGCTGAAACTCTTATTCAAATCTACAAACATAGGGGTTAAATCTCTCATAGAATGATGACTTGGCTCTAAAGTCAGGAGCATTTGATTCCAATGAACAAGGATTGGAAAAAGTGAGAAATTGTGAATCACTAAAGGCGTGAGAACATAATGAGAAATCTTAGTAATATTGAACTAAAGTGAATAAAAGTAAAAAATCAGGGTACATTTACTTTGAAAGATTCATCAACTGCAAACAGGCTTGCAAAAGATGTAAAAGTAATCCCTGTAATAAGGATTACTTTTCAATGCCAATGAAAAATATAAAAGATATGTTCTACATTCTATTCTATATCCTATATTCCATATGTCATTTTCCAAATTCAATATTTTTATTATATAAATTCTTTTCAACGGCCATTAAGTGAAGACTGATCAAAACAGTAAACTTAAAACAGGCGATGTGTAAAAGAGTAAATTAATGAAAACTATGGATTTATGATACATTACACTTTGTTCCATGTTACTTAACAATCATCAGCAGTGACCTACTGAGTTATGTTTACAAATGTATCTTAATATTTTAAGTCAGCTGTATTACCTGGAACAACCAAAGCAACATAAAAGCAGTGCTATCAGAGCAACGTTTTTGTATTTTTCCAGCCCAATATCAAACAGTTTGAAATCTACAACAATTAGCCATAAAAGACTTATTACCATGTCTACGCTTTGGTACTAAATCCAAACGTTTGTTGCTTAAATGGTTCCTGTGTCTTAAGTTACAAATGAATAGCTTTTTCGTCAAACACAGATTACATTAATTTGTAAACTGGGATATGCCCAGATAATTTTCAAGCAATCGACCAGTTAATTTGATGTTAGACGCATTTGTCCTTTAGCTCCAATATATGTTCGTATTGGTCGATGTTTTTTTCATATGTACAATGTTTTACTGGCTTGTGAAACGCATTTGAAAAGCGTTTCACTTTTGGTGTTCAAAGCTGCAGAATAAAAGACATTTGGAATTTGGCATTATCTAGTTGTTATTCTTGTTTTTAATGGGGTGATCTTTAAGGTCGTATTTGATTTGCTTATTTTATCAACTTGCTTTCAAATTGTTCTCATAATAAGGTGCAACAAATGTTTATTTCTTCCTCTTCGCAGGAGTTATTTCATTTGTCTTTGATGGCGAAGACATAACTTCAGACACAAGAACAAATTCAATGAAAACGTATGGATTTAATGTCACAATTAAAACACGAGAATAAATTTTCATCACTAGTTGTTGATCATTTCAAAAACCTCAATGGTGAGTATTTGTGAAAAAATAATTCCTCAGGTCAACAGGAACAATACGAAAACAATGACCTAATGGTATACCCTTTTGTGTTGTCTCAGTTGTCCTCGGAAATACATTTCACTTTTTGTAATATAGAGATAAATTTGTGAACATTCCAGCATGTGACATGTAATAATTGTGAATATCATAAAATACAGTGTAAGGCAAAACAAATCCAGAGTTTTTATTAACCTATTCTGTCATCATCTATCTATCTGATGGTAAATAATAAAATATAATATGATATAATATAATATAATATAATATAATATAATATAATATAATATAATATAATATAATATAATATAATATAATATAATATAATATAATATAATATAATATAATATAATATAATATAATATAATATAATATAATATAATATAATATAATATAATATAATATAATATAATATAATATAATATAATATAATATAATATAATATAATATAATATAATATAATATAATATAATATAATATAATATAATATGATATAATATAATATAATATAATATAATATAATATAATATAATATAATATAATATAATATAATATAATGTAATATAATATAATATAATATAATATAATATAATATAATATAATATAACATAATCAGATGTGAGTATGAGTAAGAAAAACTTTACAGTACTCAGAGTTTCATGTCTCTCACAATCTACAGCTGTAAACAAATAATTACTTGTAAAAATTTTTCTGCCAAGATGTTATACAAACAATTGTGTATCCTGACCTTTTGAAAAGCGACTATTGGTAACAAAAGAATCATTGAGGGTGCAACTACAAAACAGGAAACGGGCATTAGGAAATCATTATCTATTGTCAGCCTTTTGATTTGTAATTTGCGAGGGTGTGTTTATTCATATGTCGACATTTGGAAACAATTTTGGTTCGTTTGTTTAACAACTCAGTTTTATTTCCGTAACTAAGGATTTCCAGTTTCTCTTGCAGGCACAATGGGCACTTTTTTGTCAAGTTTGAATATGCCTTGACACGTTTTATGATAGACCAATAAAAGGAAGGTTTCAAATTCTGCTCTTTTAAACACCAAACGTACGTTGATAACATAGTATTATTTTTATACTTTTCGTTGTTTAAGGACTTTTTAAACTTTGATGGTTTTCAAGCTCTTCGATTCGTTTCCTTTAAGCGGTAGGAGAAAAGAGTCCCTAATTGGTGCATTTGGAGAAATACTCTGTTTTACTGCCAAGATTTCTAGTAGTTACTGGAGGACAAAGAATAATATTACTAATTTCGAAAAGATAAGGATAGTAAATAGTAATAAAGTCCTTTATTTAAATTAACTTTCCTCGGTAACAAGCCCATGGTTAACTTACATGGCTCTAAAACTAAAACGAGGCAAGGCCAAAGCAAGGACATTGTAAAAAGGGAAAGGAGAAGACCCTTTCAAAAATCTTTCTCCTGAAAATATGTAGAACAATAGAAAAAAATTATCAGAAAATGGATACAAGCTGGCAGATAGTGCAATGGCAAGGGGAAAATGACTAAAGCATTGGTTGCAAATAGTTCACAGGAACATCATTCATGCAAAGACTTGCAAAAGTAATATAACGAAGCACCATTACAAAGACAATGAGTATTTATTCAACCCTCATTCTGACTTATCTGCCTGTTTTATCCCCCTTTTTACCCTGGTTGTCAATGTTAAATACAGAAAAACAGATTTGTAAAGATAAAAATTTTCCTTTATGTAAAGCAAATTACTTGTACTGAACTGACCATTATTCTTTTCTTTTAAAGTCCTTATGTGCTTTTATTTCTTTATTTACAGGTTGCATTAATTTGAAAAGTGGAATATTCATTGCTACTAAATTCTACCAGGACTCTTAAAAAACTATTTTAAAATTAATTTGGATCAAGAAAACAGTTGTTTTATGTAGGTAGTATCCAAATATTTATCCCACCAAATAACCACAATTTGACTCTAAATGTTGAAAAATACGTGGACCAAATTTATTTCATGTTTAAAAACATTATTTTAGGTAGTCTTTTCTTCTTTGTGAGATAGATGAGAGTTGACGTTGACGGGAACGAATTAATATTGAAAACCAATTGTAAACATTAACTGAATGCTCAGGAGTGCTTTTCTTCTCCACAAAATGTCAGAACCGTGCACACAATGAGATTGGCTGTTGATGGACTTGCTTTTAGTTGTTAATTTCAGAGCATAATTGACAATTTTAATAAAGTGCTGACTTAAAGCAAGGTCTTATTTGTTGGACGTCGGTGAGATGTTGAAACACTTGAATCGTAACAACACAGCCCTTGGAAGAAAATGTTCAGTTATTTCTTTCGATAGATACTTGCTAGATGTTGTAAATGAAGCTTTGACCATTGTCATTGAGCATGCCTCTAATAAAGGAAGATGCCATAAGGCTTTGTCAGTTTGTATTAAGAAGGGATCAGCTGCAAGTTTATATTGAAGTAAACCCGACTTATTTAGAAGGAGGAAAAAAAGGTCAGAAGGATTTTAAATTACTTGGAAATATAATCGAACGGACGAAAAGTATAACTTCAGTGAAAAAATCTAATGGAGATAAAATATCACGTAGTGTTTCGATGCCAGCTGAGTATAACGAAGTTAATTCAAACTGTGTTGAAAATGGAGATATAAAACCAGACTATGTACGATCGAGATCGTCAACCTACGATCAGGAAAGAGGAAGGGCTGTAGAAGCTTTAGTTACGACGACAGCAGGGCTTGTTAGAGAGGGAATCGTTGGGGAAGTCATACCTGTGACCTCTTCAAATGAGGTAGATCTTGTACCAGCAGAGAAAATACTGAGAGAACTTACCGCAGAACAAAGTAAGAAACTTTACAAAGGAATTAGAGACTCTTTGATAAAATTGCATACAATGGACTTGAGTACAGCCAGAGCATTAATTGAAACTCCCAGATTCGCAGACATAAGGAAAGAACTGAAATTTACTCTGGTGAAATTCTTTACCAAAGAATTAAAGCTGGTTGTTTGCCACTAAAATAGGATATGTACTTGGGATAACGTTGGATTCAATTTATATAATTTCATACTATGTCCAGCGCTGAATTGTAATGGAACAACAAAAAGTGCTGTGTTTATGAAGAATGTAAATAATCATATTTGACTGTTTTCTCTGGATATGATGCAGTGGGGAACACTGAGCTAGACATCATTTTGTCATCCCACGTGCTGTCTCTTTTTTTGCAAGAACTCCATGTGATTTCAGTGAAGGGCTTAGGTCTTAAGTTCAAAAGGTGATCACCACTGTGCCAGGAAACCACGGATCATATTTTAAGAGCAATATCTCGATTTTATAATTTCTTATTGCATATCATTTGAATCCCCAATACTTTTATTTAACGTTTGATTTGAGATCTCAGTATTTTCCACAGAATAAAATTTAAGTGAAACAAAAATATTGCCATTTCTTTATAAATGTAAGTGCATGTAACACGTGTTCACAAATTTTCAAGCTATTTTGGCTTTCCCATCTGAAAAAGCTGATTATCTTTTCTTTGACAATGAGCGAATAGATGTTTGTGGAAGCTGACAATGCAATACCAGACGGCAAACCTTGGCGATTAAAACACAGCAATCACCTGTTAAACTAAAGAGGTTCTTACGTTACACGCATATAGGACTTTGAAATATAACTGTTAAAAGCCATGTATGGAATTGTAAGAATTCAATGCCATATGGAAGAAAACTGCTTTCTTTTCGTCATCAGCTCCAAATGGGCCGATATTTCATTTTAAGTAAACTGCATTGGTTTTGTTATTCCAGCCATCTAAACTAATGAAGTTAACTGTAAGTCACTGTGGTCTGTCAGAATGGACTTTTAAGCAAGCTAAGTAGATTTTGTTCAAGGCTAACTTGAATTCACATGTTCTCAAGTGGATTACTTTAATTCATTACATTCCTCAAGAATGACTACAGACTTTATGGTTACATCCTCGAATCGCATTTTAGAAATTTAGTTTATCTGAATTTAACTGAAGAAAACCCCAGAAAATACGAAGCATGCAGGTCATTCTGTATCATTTGGCTATGGTGATTCCTCGTGCTAAAAAGTATTTGCTTAGCGAATTAAAACAAGAAATATGTAGGGTACTTTATCTAAGAGTAGAATTATCAATCTGAGCAGGTGGAAGTTGTTAGCGGTAAAACCTTTTTTACCTCATCTGATGGCCTAATACCTTTCTGAAGTTTAACTTTATGAAATCGAGATACTGTTGTTCAAACGAATGATCATTTAATTGTCTCCGTGTGTTGAATTTTCCCTGATTGAATAACAGGAATGAATGTCGGGTATTAAAACCTAAAAACTGCTTCGAGTTCCATTTCTTTGATATTGTTGATAAAAATTTCATTTAACAAAAAACCGCTAAAATAGAATTTTTAAGTCCTTGGTTACCTTGAAAATGAAAATCAAGTCACTTTCCCAGCGATACCCGTGAAGATTATTTAAGTCTTGACTGAAAATTCAAAATTACATCTGGAAAAGGTATTTCCACTCCTTTATAAGTAAATAAGTACCCACTGCACTGCCTATCGTTTTTTGAAATAACAGTATTTTCATGTAAACAATGTTTTATACTAATATTGTATACTTTGAATGGTCAAAATGAGTTAATCGGAAAATAGTAGAAATGACAGTCATTTCTTTAATACATATGTATTTAATCGATATCAACTTGTTTAATTTTTGTGATACACTGTAAAAGTGTGTTTTATTTTCTCATTTGAAATGATAAACCAACCATCACTCTTTCCTTACAATTTCCCCCAGAAAGGTTATAACAATTCTGTTAAACCATAGTCAAATAAATTTTATCCTTCTGAATTCATTTGATGGATTGCTTTATTTTATTCAGGTAATTAAACATCACTGCTATTACTAAAAACCAGCTGAAATGGTCTACTGTCAAAAGTATATTAAGCCAACATCACCTGCAAAGAGCAAATATATACATCGTGTTTGTGTTTATCCTGAAAATAGTGGGACCTGCCTTGTTAAGAGGGAAGCATTTAATTTGTTACCCAGTCAGCTCAAGCGACAAATTCAAATGTCTTCCTTGGAAAACAGGGCTTTTTTTCTTCTCAGTGTTCAAATAAAGAGACAAAAAAGACTACATGTGGACAATCAACAACCTTTCCTCAAATCATCAAAGGAGTTTGATATTTCTACAAATTAAATTTTCGAACATCATTTTCTTATTCATAAAACTGATCGTAAGTTATTGTCGTTTGAAACATGATGTTCCCAAGACGGTCATTTACTTTCTTTGGTTTTTTGAATGTAAAGTCTTTGAGCTTATCTCCTTTCGTTTTGTATTGTGTTAAAGACTATTAAGATAGGACGTTGCATTGAACACTAATTTTATGCAAATAACTGAAGTACAATTGTGATAATTTATTTCTTTTCTTGACCACCTTGAAGTGAAGGTTTGGTACACATATTTTTAACTTCCCAGGGCTATTTCAAATAACAATTAATAGGAAAAGTGATTTAATTCGCATTCCAATTTCTTTAAAAGAAGTGTTAATAGTGCTAAATATGACAAGTTACTGCTTTCAAAAAAATCGCTGTAGGGAATAGTTCGTCGATCATTTTTGGGGGCTGTTTTGGATGATTCAAACTTACCACCGAGGCCCATGCCAGTTTGAAAGATGAGGAATACTCATTTAACATGGGAGATGCTACAGATAGGCTGATGGATTGGATGAGATTTCCCATAGGTATTCTTAAATGTGTTAGTGGTTTGTTGTGTGTTTATGGTGGCAGTACAAGTGTTAGTTGTTGTAAATGACCCAAGGAAACATCCCAGTGCTGAAAATTTCGTAAAAAATTTTAATTTCTTGTAGTGTAACTTTCTTAGCAATGAGTGATTATCAGCTCAAAGTTTTGGTTTAAAAGCACAATTGTATTCACTAAATCATCCAACTCATTTCTTCATTGCAAACATAAAAATAGAAAAATATATGTTTGAAATAAAAAACAAATATAAACCACAGCCATACATGTTATAAAAAAATTAAAGATTAAAATACATGTTACGAAACTTTGCAATGGTTTAAAATCTGTTTTTATCATTTCCCAACTTTTCTACGTGTATTAAGGAATTTACTGAACCCCCACTAAAATCATTGCAAAATTCGTTATGAGTTTGCATGAGAAACAACTTTAAAATACAAGGACCATTAATAAACATGTTTTTATTTTCATCTTGCTTATGAACTAGGTTTAGTTCGGCACCGAAAGGTTCCTATCTTCTTAAACATCTCAGTTGTGGTTTTTCGTATAACAATTTCCTACACAAAAGCCCCTATGATGTACACTTTCGGTGTATTAATCGTCACGAAAGTGTCATCTTTACTTCATTGTCTTCATGGAATTTTCTGGGCTATGTTAATTTAGATTTTAACATTTNATCACAAAAGCCCCTATGATGTACACTTTCGGTGTATTAATCATCACGGAAATGTCATCTTTACTTCATTGTCTTCATGGAATTTTCTGGGCTATGTTAATTTAGATTTTAACATTTTCTGACCCTTTACTCTGTTTTACGTCACTCTACATATCCATCTCTCTCTCTCCGTCGATCTGCCCCTGTCTGCCTCCATTCATCTATTTTTGTTTCTTTCTTTCTCACCTTTCCCGCCTAGTTTAACGTGGTCCAAGATGGGTGGTCCTGAGCTCTATCAGCGCATGCCATGTCCATCGTCCGCTGCACCCTTGCCTCTGCTATCATTCGAATAACGCCCTCTGTCTTTTCTGCAGAGATGAGCATACCATTGTAGTCCATGCTTTCACAGACTTACCGCAATCGACTCGATATCTGTCACTTATCGCGCGTCGTTCGTAACATGTTCTTCTCAATATATATTTTGGATATGCTGTAGCTTTTTTATTTCTCCTGATCTTTTCTTCTTGTCTTCGTGTTAATGGCCAGGTTTCATTTTTGTATATCGATGTTGGTCTGATGTCGGTTTTATTCAATGGTACCTTACGGTGAGTGGGAATTTTCTTGCAACAGAGTACTCATGTCAGTTCTCTTCATCAGTTCCATGCCTTTTCTGTCCTCTTCGCTACCTCCTTTATGCATCCTTACATGGAAACTGTTGTTCCTAGGTACTTTAAGCTTGATGTTGTTGGCAGTCCTGTAAGGTGGCATTGGTCATATTCCCTCATCCTGATCGTCTCTAAGCTGTCAGATGGCAAAATATGTGCCGTTTTTTATCTACTAACGTTCAATTCAGAATCCTCCAGATAGCCTTTCCAGCCCTTAAGTCGCCCATAACGCCTCCTTCGACATTTCCACGGTGTTACTGTCGAAGACCAGAATGAATAGTAATGGGCTGAGTGTGTAAAATTTACAGAGGCAACATCACCACAGGGTTTCGAATTGCTTTCCAACTATTAATAAATGTTACCAGAATTCAATAAATGAGCTGTAATGGTCTTGTTTCCTACTGAACCAGGATCCCTGGATCAAGGTCACAAAAATGTTCATTGTTTTATTAATACAGGCAAAAGGAAACGTGCAGTTAAAAAACTGGCTTCTCTGCATTGATTGTATCACAGTTCGACAATGCAATCCATGACGAATCGGTTGCCGACTCGAAGATCATACAGGGTTTTTCAAGACGGAGCTAAGTGGAGCTTATTTTCTATGACGTTGGCATTTCAGTAATGCCCAGGCGTCTTGGCTGAAGCTGACTTGCAGTAAATCTCCCTATCTCAAAACAGACGTTTATGTTTGTGGCAATTTTATATTTTTCTCCTGGACAGTTACCAGCACCAAGATCCATAAAAGCATCCATTATTTTCTGTTTACATGTTCTCATGATAAATTCAATTCCAGCAATGCTGTCAATAGGTAGGGCATTTCTAATCCATCTATTCCACTTCGAAGAGGTGAATTAGGGATGGGAGTCTTCTTTGGGTCTAACAAAATTAACATAGTATCTTGTAACCTGAACATCTGTGTTAGCATTAATTCATTTTACTAGAGAATGGACAAATATCGTTAAGTTACCTGCACAAATAGCCATATATTACATCGATAAAAATTCCAGTATTGAAGTAGATTACGAAAACCTCGTTTGATGAGCTGTGTGAAGAAACTTCCTTTGGAGACTGATGAGAGTTGGTGGGTTAAAAAATTTTGTGAGATGAAAACAACGACCCTGTTCTAAAACTTGAGACCTAAATCAGGTAACGAGTGGTCAGGAATGCCCTCATAATATGAGTTGTAAATTCTCTTCTCAAAAAAAGAAAAAAAGAGGCATGCAGAGTCGACTTTAAGCTTGCCAATAGGAAAGGTACTTTTCACATTGAATACAAATATGAATGCTGAAGACAGGAACAGTTTAAAAAAAATAAAGGTAGCTCATTACAATATCTACAAGACCATGTTTCAAAGCTAAAAAACAATATCGTGAGGAGTATTCGTGCAAAGAAATTAGATTCCTTGATATAAAGAAGAATTTAAATAGGAAAAAGTGAAAATAAAAATAGCATGCTTGATGTCTGACGCACGACAAAGAATTAATGACGTTTAAAATGGAAGTAAAGTGGATAGCTATTCTGTTGGACAAAAGCAAACATAAACAATAGCTCGTACTTGTTAACTTCATTTGTGGATTATGCTTGTATGAATAAATATGCAAGTAGGGATATATATATATAAATATATATATATAAATATATATAAATATATATAAATATATAAATATATATATATATATATATATGAGTAGGGATTTCAATATATATATCTTTAGGCTTTTATTAACATAAATAGGTTTTTAACTGGTTCTGTCCACTTCATGTCTACATGTTGGTTTCTATCTCCTACCACCTTACTCCTACTTATCTGTTACCTCATTTTTTATGTTGGTCCGTCTCCTAACGTCTTAACTACTATGTTTGCACTTGGTGTTTCCATGTATTATGCGTAGGTCGTGTTGTCTTTATGTGAAATATAGACCATGTCGATATAGAAAAAATTGTTTCATAAAAAGTTTACTTGGAATGTGTCGTTTGAAGAGATACTAATCACCAATCTTCCTTGAGCAAAGATCTTGAATGCTACTTATATTATATATATGTTTTTGTTATGATCTTTATACAGTGTCTTTCTGCACTCTATCTGTATTAACAGCTTTTATTGCTTTGGTTGTTCACTTAACATAATTGATTTCAATTCAATTCTAGTACTGCTTATTCTATTATATTTAATTCTCTTTCTTCTTGTTCTTTGGAGAATGTAATTTATAATACCTGTATATGTGCAGATTCTCTCTCATTAAAAAATTATTTTGCTCTCCGTTATTTTTTCCTTTCAGTTGACAAAGGTCCTTTTGATCAAAACGTCATGTTCCCTACCTTGTTGTACCAAGGACAGAAAGATATGGTTGTAGATAATTATGTACTTTTTCCTTTACGGTATTTGTGAGATCCTGTGTTTCTTGTTTAGACTTTTTTCATATACACTCTTCCAAAATATCATTATTCTCTTTTCTCTGCTTTTGAACCTGACCGAGGTTACTTTTAATATTGTCTGTTCCATAGAAAACATCTTTATGCTCTTAATATGTCCTCATTAATTCAACAACTTGATTGGAAAATTTCACCTAACCAATGTTCTGTCTACGGGTACTTAAAGAGAAATCGAGAGATTTTAATAGTAACCAGCACATGGTGTTTCTAGACTTAACAAAATCCTATGATACCATCCGAGGGATCGGATGTGGTACTGCCTTTGGAGCAGAGGTGTGCCAGAGGCGTACATCAACAAAACCCAAGACGTACAAGAGGTGCACAACCCAAGTCAGAACTAACTCTGGAAATTCAGGAGATCTTATCATTGAAGTTGGTCTACAGCAAGGATTTGTCAGAAAGTCACAACTCTTCAATATCATCTTGGATTTGATCACAGACGAAATCAGCAAAGAAACGCTATGGGCGATGCTATTTGCTGATTATTTGGTGCTGTGCGATTATAATCGTGAACAGTTTGAACCAAGACTAGTGTTGTGGAGGGAAAAGATATAGAGTGTGTGGCTCAAGCTAAGCAGACCAAAGACAGGGTATATTCCACGACTGGGAGAGAATGGTCACATCTTGTGAAAAAGTACAACTCAGAGGAGATTGAAGCCCTACCTAGGTGCAAGCAGTTCAAATACCTCGGTACAACCATCCACCAGGAAGAAGGATGGAGCAAAGAAGTTGAACTGCGCATATTAAAGGCATGGAACAAGTAGAGGGAGCTAAGTGAAGTAATCTGTGATACGAAAATTCCTGCTCACCTGAAAATCCTCATGTACAAGATTGCGATACGACCGGTCCTGTTACATGAAAATGAGACCCGGCCCTTTACGGGAAAACAAATGGACAAGTTTGGATCTTGTGAGATACGGATGCTGCGATACTGTATGGGGATAAGTATGCTAAAGTTACACCTATCAAAGATGTCATGAGAAAGAGAAGGCTAGAGTGGTTTGGAACTGTTCGCTGCAGTGAGAGAGATCAAGACCCCCGGTGGGTGTAAAACATGAGGGTGGAGGGTAGCAGAGGACATGCATGACCAAAACGGTGATGGCATGACATGATCAAGGCTGACCTGCGCTGGCTTGGCCTGGATGAGAGGGACGCAGACGATCGAGCAAGATGGAAGAGTTTGGTTGAAATGGGAGTCCGGCAAAAACCCCACAACTGGGGGAGCAGGAAACGGTGGTGAAAGGAGAACAAGATGAACAATGGTTAATCGTGTTGTTGTCACACAGCATAAAAAATACGTCATATCATTGATCATCATCCGTATGCGAAAGGCTCGTGATTTGTTTTGGTGTGGTCCTTTTAAATACGTTAGTTTTCGAAATACAAATGGAGCTTGTCAATATGCTGTTGTGACCCCTTCAGCCAGACCAAGGGATTAAAATTCCAAACTCTATTAAATGTGGCCAAAAACATTTGCAACTATTTCTTTACTGTTTCTTTGAAGGTATTGTCTAGATCAGACCAAGAGATAAATATGAGACCAAAGGTGATTGGACGTTTAGCATGTTTTTAATAAGGTTGAATTTGATGATTGTATCTAGTGAAAAGAAGGGTTTAACAGGAACGGTTAACTTAATTTAGCCAAAAAGCAATCACCAAGTAAGTAACAATCCAAAAGATTTGAACAGTGATACTGGGTAAAATTTCAAATTTTGCCCTTCGTAAAGTTTGTTGCTTGCCCCAAATATGGAATCCAATTATTGTTATTCACAATGGGTTTAGCAAAACGTGAAAATCTTGTGATCAATAATAATAATAATATCACCTGATACATTAGTTTGTTTACCTCTTATCTTAATCCCTCAACAGAAATTATCTTGTAATATCGTGCAACCGGAATCTGGCTCAGCAGGGTGCTGGCTCAGCTGAAATCTCAGGATTATGAAATCAAGCTTTCTTTCTCTCTTGTTCCTTTTGAAACGGAAGCAACCGTTTTGGCGATAGGGACAAAAGGTAGACCAAAATTCAAGGCATGTAAACAAACTTTACGGAAATCAGCTGATGATAAACAAAACAACAAGACAGTCTTCTCGTATGATTTTGCTATTTATTTACACACGTACATTGTGCATAACGCGTGATTACCATAAACATTTGTTAAACCATGGTAGTTTAGGTGTGAAATAGAAGTTCTTGGTGTAAGTTA
This sequence comes from Morbakka virulenta, assembly GCA_003991215.1. Classification (NCBI taxonomy): domain Eukaryota; kingdom Metazoa; phylum Cnidaria; class Cubozoa; order Carybdeida; family Carukiidae; genus Morbakka; species Morbakka virulenta. The sequence goes on from RDPX01000003.1 coordinate 230,602, forward strand.
AGATGAATCTTTTTCAATGTGTTATTCGAAGTTGCAAGGGGATGGTATTGTTATGTTCAAATCATCTTCTTTGGATCCACACCCTAAATCACTGTGCAGATATTGTTTTTGTTTCTAATACCAACTTAAAGCTACAATAATCTAATATAAATTGTTATTTGCATTGAATGCATTGGTCATGACTCTTGAAAATGCCAATATTAAAATACTTACCCGACATGCGGAGCCACTACTTTGGAAAAGCAAATAAACACACCTGGCTCCTTTGGAGAAAAAGTGATGGTAAAGATGCTCTTTAAATCTAATACTGTTTTTATCTTTTCATAACCCTAAACTGTTTAGGTCCTTTCAATGTATACTCATTTCTTCTGCATTCCCCCATCCTACTTTCCTGATTTTTTATATTTCACGTGTCTCTCTCTTTTTTTCTTTCTCCGCTCTTTCATCGTTTACTTATTTTTGTGTCGTTTTCCCTTTTCTCTGGTTTGGTTTAGATGGTTGCATTTGGAAGAGAGATAGATAGACTGTATCTCCCCTTTGCACCAGTTCCTTGTTGTTAAATGTACAAAGTCCTTTGATTATAATCTGACGCATTCATAATATAGACGAAGGTGAATTGTCTTTTGCTTGCCCTGCAGTAAAATCCAGCCTCATCTTCAGAAATTATAAATTGAAGATTTCCATGTCTGTGATTTATGCGTTTTACATCAGATTGGACGCCTTATACCTGGATTCCTCAGATTTTGATCCTCTTCAGGTAACTACTGATCTTCAATTCGTTACTGTTTTCCCTGTTGTTTGGATATGCAGGGACGAATTTGGACGAGCAATCAATCATAAAAAAACCCAAATCCCAAACCAAATGCATTTTCTTTCCTCTGTAGCATCAACCTCTGTCCCACATCTATCCTTTATCTCAACTGACAGTTTACATTTTTTTATTCATACTCCAAACATTTTTTTTCCCACCTTACTTTAAAAGATGCAGTAGTCTGTGTTTACTTTTAGGTTCTAACTGTTGGTGTGTAGTTTCATCTATCTTTTATTTAATCTTTTAAAAAAGATCCACGTGCCCAATCCTCCTCTCCCCCCTCCCCAATCTACCCCATCGGAATTGACAAAAATTAAACATTTCGTTCCTTCAGCTAATGACTGTATCCACTATTGCCACTTATCTTATGAATAACGATAATTCCTCCATTAGGGACAATATTTTCATTATGGTTGACTGAATCAGCGTCAGCGTTTCAACTTAACGTAAGAATGACATTTCCCACGTTGTAAATGCTCGTCTTATTATTTTTTGTTGTTGTTGATGCTGTTTGCAAACTTACACAGATTTTCATGCTACTATATTGACATGTGAAAAGAATTAATCTTTGAAATTAGCTACTGAATCTGTACAAAATAATATCACTAACTCTTACCTGAACTGTGGCAGCAGGAAGAGATTATTACAGTTCTCCTTACTGGAGCCTTCAATGTCGACTCTGAAGGGTAGTAACAATACTAATAAAGACAGTCGACAACGAATTTTTTTCACAATAGGGTAAAATTGTTATTCTCAAGAGTTAGTGAATGAAACAGTTAAGGTTTACTCTTCTTTTCATTTTTTTTACAGAAAAAATAATGGTGGATTCTTCTTCCTATAAAGCTGTCAAAGGCTTCTATTTCCATTCATCAGTCACTCTTAACTCGCAGTCTAATGACCACCAAGCATTTTTTTAAATCACTTTTTATGCTGCCTCTTTACGATGAATTCCAAAACTTATATTGAAAGCCTTCTTTGCTTAAGTGGAAACTGGCATCGGTTATTACAGGCAGTCATTGTATCCCAACTATTAAGGAGACAAACCTTTTTTCCTGATATCAACAAAACGTCTGAGCTCCAATTTCCTTTTTTTTTTCACATGAACTGTTACAACCAGTTACGATTTGCCAAAAGACTTCACGACAAACCAATTTGGCTTGCTTTTTTCTTTTATTTAATACAAGTAAAAAATGAAGAGTAAACAGGATGAGTTTCACCAGATTTCAGTAACTGAACCCTAACATACTTAGTCGTCTTTAAGACTTTTAACAACTTAATCTCTTTTCTTTAAGGGGTTTCTGTCCGGATACTTTTAGATAATATTTCTTTTGTTGCCATTTATGTTGTTGTCAACTTAACAAAAACGATGTTGACCACAATGCAAATTTCTGTTTTGACTTTCAATATATCTAGACAGGTATCGCTTGGACTGGAACACCTAAGATTCCTATCAAGACTTCTGTACAGAGATGACTCCACCCAAAAAATAGAAAATATTCTTCCATACTGTTATATCAATGGACAAAAATTAAGTCTGAAATCTGGCGATTAAATGGTTATAAACTTACTTTTTCTTTACATTTTATTTTCATTCGTTACATGCAAATTAACATTTTATATAATCAAAATTATAATAAGCGTTTTAACTGATTTTCTGTTTCAGCAATCAATTGTTGTATCTTCTGCATGTCTTAGATTGTTAAATTTTACTCCATCAAATTTCATAATGGACAGATAAGATTAATTAAAAATAAAAGGATAGATTACAGCCTTACCGAACTCCTTTCCTGATATCAAACTACTCTGCATTTTCCGTATTTTGTACTCTGTTGCCTTCTGTTCGGAACAGAGGCTTTATATCAGTCCTATATAGTACACAGAAATGAATATTTCTGTGTACTATATAGTGACTCTTGCTTTGCTGTAACGGATAAAACAGTAGTATATTTCTTTCCGGAATCCCCATGAATGTGCTATTTGGTATCTAATATTTGCCACCTGATCTCTTGTCCCTCTGCATTTCATAAACCCTGCTTCTTCTACTGGCATTTTGCTTTCCATGCATGGTTCCAGTGTGTATTATCTGTAGAAGGATTTTATTAGCATGTACTATCAGTGGAATGTTTCTGTTGTTTGTGTAGACCCAATAGTTCCCTTTGTGGAACGTGGAATAAAGACTTGACTTCTTCCATTCAATGGACCATATAGTTAAATTCCGAATCCAATTGCAAATGGCAGTAAAAGCTGTTGCTGTAGCTTCTCCAGTTGGCCTTCTGAATTAATTTGTTTCATTGTCTATAACAGGGTATTTAATATTAAAAATATTCTCAAGTGCCAATTATACTTCTGCCGTTGTGATTCTAAGTTATGGCTCAAATTACCCAGGATTGAATTCCTGATAGAACGATCACATCTACACATGTTTATCGTATTCCTTTCAAAGTTGTTTTAGGTTTTCTGATTAGATAATATATTTATTGGTCTTTCCTTTTAGGTCTCCAACAGGTGAATGAAAAGTGTCTTTATCTATATTTCCGATATCCTCCTAAAAATATAACGTGTTTTTCCTTTGTTAGTGTCCATTTGGGGCACACCCAAGTATAAAAGTGCATTTTGTGATGTTGAAAGTCTCTCGATGATGACAACTCAATTCCAACCACAAAAGTCTGTTAGCTCTTCTCCTGCAACATTGAGTCCATCTAGCCCATATTTCCCTATATTTCTTGACTCAGACTTATTTTCAACCTTGACAATGAGCCTCCCATCACAAAAAGTATACCTCTTGGTGTTAAGTCAACTGCTAGCTAAGCTTTCTCATTGAACCCTTGGATCTCATATTCCTTTGCTTCGTCCATTTCAGTTTACTTATACTCAGTGTCTCTGCATTTCATTTTTCCACTTGTGATTTTACTATCTATAGTATTCTTGTTTCCATTAATACGACGTTCCATGTTTTATTGATGTGTTTGCCCTTGAAGCTGGAACTCTTCCTTTAAAATCTGAAGCATCTGTTCAACAGAGTTCCCTGCTCTTCTCCACCTGTTTCATTGGTAATTTCTGACCTAGAGGTGCTCATCTTCTAGCACCATATTTGCATTTCTACGGACTTTTCTCTCCATCAAAATTCTCTTGGCATACATACAAAAATGCTCTCCGATAAGAGTCTAATTTTAAGAGTCTTCAATTAACTAGGAGAGATGCCACAACCCTAGTCTCTGCATGACATCCTCTGATGGCGGCACCAGCTGCTAAAGCTGTTCCCCAGTGACTCCACTGTGGCCCTGGCATGAGTTGTTTAGAATTACTTACATTTGCCAAAGGTTTGACCAGGGCTTTGTGGAGAGGCGGATGGTCTTACTCTTGCGATAAAGGTCTGCTGAACCTTCCTGTTACTCACACAAAATCACATACTACTCCTTCAATTAATAATTTTCACATCTTTCAGTTCTGATGATAACTTTTGTTAAAATAAGTGACAGCTTTTCCTTTGGCAACTTTCTTTATAAAACATGAGGTTACACCTGAGTTTAAAAAGAAACACAACAAAAAAGATACAGAATTTTTGAAGACGTGCGTCTAATAGTAAATCTTGAATACAAGTTGTCTATTGAGGTTGTTGTTACTTGTTAGGAACTATGTCTGTGGCATAAAATATTTATTATGCTGGCAAAACCATCCTATCAGCAAATTAATATTTTTTTCTTTAAAAGCCAGGCATTGCCAGGATTTAAAAGACTGAATGAGCACCCATCTGGTTCAGAGTAGAACATAGGTTTTTATGATAAGAGTTTATTTATTTCCCAACATCGCCAAAATATAACCCCTTCCCCCGCTTCCTGAGTCGCTTTGCTCGTCAGTAGGTCAATAACATTTAATGACATTGCGAATCTGTAATTCTATACATCAAGCAAGCAAGACCGGTTGAGGGACAGAAACAATTTTTCTTGTTATTGAAAAAGTTTTGGCTTTAAAATATATAATTGCTTGGCCACTTACCATTTAATGAGGTCAGTGACGGCATCCAGTCTGTAATGTAATATTAATGAGCACTCCTCGTGTTCTCTGCAAGTTCCCTGTTACTAGGATGCTCCGTTAGGTCAATATTTTTAACTTTGTCGTCACCAACATTTTTTACAAGGACAACAACAGTAAACTCCTTTTAATTCTAAGACAAGCGGTAGCTTCAGATAACAACAAGCAACGATGCTTAAGACGGAACACAAATACTGCAATTACCTCACATTTATTTTATTTAAAACAATTTTCGCTAAAAAAAGTGAAAATGGGAAAATACAAATGAAGCATTTTTCCTTCAATAAGGAATACAGGGAGGAAAAACGAATCTTACGTAAAGTCCTGTTGCTATCTTCAGGCAGTAAAAGGCCACCACTATAATATTTTTTAGCCTAAAATACGTTTTATTAGTCTATAAGGAAATATGTTCTATAGTTGTTTGACATTACAGAGTTATTTTTTATAGCATTTCCTAACTTCACCATGTTTCTCTGATAATATAACAAAGAGTAGAAAACTGCCACTCTTGACTATCATCCACAAGATTTTTATTTCATAAGTACAATATAAATGTCAATTTAGTCTTTCCCAAAACCTCATAAAAAGGCTTAAATAAGAATATTGTGATATTGTCATGTTATCTTTCTGCAAAGCCATTGATATCAAACGATAGCATGACCAGCATGAAAACTCATGCTGCTAGCACAATTGTTAAATAGCTATACCAAAACGTTTGTCAATTGTTATGAAGACAATATTTCCTTTTCTTGCATCATAGTTTACCGAACGAGTAAGCGAAGAAGATCAAGGTTCTTATATTTGAAAATTTGTTATGTTCCTAACGTAGTTATGGAAATTCTTCTGGCATTGTTTTAGTTCGCTGTATATCAGTGCATTTGAACAGGAGAGAAGACTTTACAACCTCACTATAAATAGGGCCTATTTTATAAAAAAAATGGTTACATCTCTTTCGATATAATGTCCCTGTACAATATTTGTATCTTTCTGTATTCATAAAAATATGTACCAGACTTAAATTCACAAAATTAAAGGCCTGGGATATTGCTCTTAAACAGCTTTTTTTCCGGTAATTAAAGGCAATTCAAAGAATTGCATAAATTAATAACCTTAATTGCTTCAGTTTGTTATGTAGTTTTCAGATGGTTTTAATTACATAAATAAAAACCTGTCATATAATAATAAGACTAAATGACATGCCAAGTGACCAGCGGACTTACACGTCCACAACTTTTTTTTGACACGCCCACAACGTTTTTCAGTGTATTGGAATATACTGTAATTTCTGTGGTATGAGTATGAACACTGATATGAATTAAAAATCAGAGTACCTACGATCATCATATGCCATTCAACCATTCATGTAAGTTTATTTTTATTTATTGTTTTGTTTTCATTGCTGGCCAGATGGTTTGTTACTACCCTTATTTCCACGCTAATTATGCCTCTGGAAAACAGGATAGAGCTCTTAACTTTGGAACGTAATTATGGATGAAAGAAGATAGTTTTTTTACGATTAGCTTACCACACATCTGCTCACTGATGTAGCCACAGAAAGCTGGCAGTCAGATTACAAATGGTAACAATAAAGATTGAATTGATAAAATGAAAAAATTTGAAAATTTCAGTTAAAAGAAGGGCGACACAACCTTTTGAAAATGTATTGCTGATTTTTATTTGTAAGTAACCTTTACAATTTCATNACAATATAAATGTCAATTTAGTCTTTCCCAAAACCTCATAAAAAGGCTTAAATAAGAATATTGTGATATTGTCATGTTATCTTTCTGCAAAGCCATTGATATCAAACGATAGCATGACCAGCATGAAAACTCATGCTGCTAGCACAATTGTTAAATAGCTATACCAAAACGTTTGTCAATTGTTATGAAGACAATATTTCCTTTTCTTGCATCATAGTTTACCGAACGAGTAAGCGAAGAAGATCAAGGTTCTTATATTTGAAAATTTGTTATGTTCCTAACGTAGTTATGGAAATTCTTCTGGCATTGTTTTAGTTCGCTGTATATCAGTGCATTTGAACAGGAGAGAAGACTTTACAACCTCACTGCTGGTTAAGAGTTAAGTCGCTATAAATAGGGCCTATTTTATAAAAAAAATGGTTACATCTCTTTCGATATAATGTCCCTGTACAATATTTGTATCTTTCTGTATTCATAAAAATATGTACCAGACTTAAATTCACAAAATTAAAGGCCTGGGATATTGCTCTTAAACAGCTTTTTTTCCGGTAATTAAAGGCAATTCAAAGAATTGCATAAATTAATAACCTTAATTGCTTCAGTTTGTTATGTAGTTTTCAGATGGTTTTAATTACATAAATAAAAACCTGTCATATAATAATAAGACTAAATGACATGCCAAGTGACCAGCGGACTTACACGTCCACAACTTTTTTTTGACACGCCCACAACGTTTTTCAGTGTATTGGAATATACTGTAATTTCTGTGGTATGAGTATGAACACTGATATGAATTAAAAATCAGAGTACCTACGATCATCATATGCCATTCAACCATTCATGTAAGTTTATTTTTATTTATTGTTTTGTTTTCATTGCTGGCCAGATGGTTTGTTACTACCCTTATTTCCACGCTAATTATGCCTCTGGAAAACAGGATAGAGCTCTTAACTTTGGAACGTAATTATGGATGAAAGAAGATAGTTTTTTTACGATTAGCTTACCACACATCTGCTCACTGATGTAGCCACAGAAAGCTGGCAGTCAGATTACAAATGGTAACAATAAAGATTGAATTGATAAAATGAAAAAATTTGAAAATTTCAGTTAAAAGAAGGGCGACACAACCTTTTGAAAATGTATTGCTGATTTTTATTTGTAAGTAACCTTTACAATTTCATTCCCTCCCCCCACCCCCACCCTTGATACGTATGAACCTATATAAGATGATTAATTTACAGGTGGTGCAAGTTATTCAATTCATTGCAATTGAACACTTCTACTGCTTATCGTAACAGCAACAAAAACGCATAGGATACATAACATAACAAATGTCAAATATAAACATTTTTCATTCATAAAGATAAGACAAGTAATAGCACCTAGTTAAAATATTTTAATGGAATTTTTCTAACTAAATATTTCAATCAATCATTAACTTGCACAAAAGCAAGAGAAAAAAAATTATTAAGTTTTGATCCACACGTCAGGTACACAAATGGTTCGCATAAGAATTTCATGCCGCACAGACCACGAAGTTCAAAATTTAGAAGTAAACACCTAAAATGTAACAGCATACAGCAGGTAGGTAAGAGTAAACAAATATATATATACAATAAACGTAAATGCAATTATGGAAGTGTAGAAAAAGAGCGAAGTTGGTGAAGGGTAAATGTATTAACTCTTATTGTTTTTGAAAGCCAAGCAAGTTTGCCTAAAGTAAGCATATATAAGACCTAAGATTTAATAATCACGCAGTTTATGATTCAACTAAAACCACTGGATGCTTTCATAAAAGTTAAATTAGTTTATATTATTTTTTTTCCTAGTGATTGCGTGATTCCACTTTTACCCTACTAAATATTGATTTATAATACGATTACTGAAATTAAAAATAAGCTTTATAGGATGTGAAAGCCTTATATCATCCTAAATAATTACACAGAAAGCATGTATTTTTCTTTTGAAACTGCTGCATAAACATAATAGGCTAGTTAAGTTATCAAGCTTATTGACAATTATTCATAGTTTTTCCTAGCAACAAAAAAACAATTTTCATTACAAGTAATTTATTAAAGTTTCATGGAGAATTAAATTGTCAGATGTTTAAAATTTGAAAGCCTGCTATTTTTAATTTTTTGTTTAATAGAAATAAGACCACAGATTCCTTAGCTGCTATGGTTAGTGTAGTCGTATCTTTTTCTCGAAGTGATAAATGAAATATTGTGTCTTTTTAATTGTGAAGTTAGTGACTAAAGGCTTCAGAATTTATTTATTAAAGAACTTTTATTAAAGACGTGTATTTACTGAAAACTATATTCCAAAACTAAATAAAACCATGTAGAGAGTGCAAATCTCTCCTTAGCAATGTACTGTATTTTTTTACTTCATTGCAGTCAAAAGTTTAAAATAGGATTCAAATTTATTTAAATTTTAATGTTTCTTCTTGTAATATTTTTGAAAATAAAGAAACATCTTATGAAAAGGAAGCAGGGCGCTGCACGGAATACCATCGGGGATTTACTTCATTTCCAGACAGACATTTTAACAAACTAAGTCAATGCACCCTTTCCTATGAAAAATGAAAACACTCTGGGTTTTTTGGACGCCCAAAAGAGCTCTTGGTCTGCAACGTTATGGACCTTTTGAAAAAGCACTCAGAGCATCCACACTTTCTCCGAACAACACCAAAATGTTACCATATCTTTCTTGTATTATTGTTAACATTTCTTATAAATTTCATTTAAATCCGTTTATAACTTTTAGAGTTAATTTGCACGCAAACAGATAAAGCAAGCAAGCAACCAACAAACAGACAGACGAAAAGATAACCTCCCAGGCGGAGGTAACTGCGACAAAGGCTGTTCAGTAATATGTGAATTGGACATACTACTATTAAACTTATTTTTTTTAAATTTCTTTATGTTGGTACAATTTCATGTACTTCTGTAAAGGGACGTTTATTTCAATAAATCAAAATAGAGCAAATAAAAAAATTTACAAATTTGCTAATATTTTTTAAAAATATCTGTTCAACAAATAGGTATTGAAGTAAGGGAATACTAGTCTCATTACGTCATCATTGTTCTTCAACGTGCAAGGAGATAAGTTTTTTTATCTCAAGTACAAATATTCCAGACGTTCCAAAATTTTAGTGCCAATATTTTGTACCTAAATGAGGCGAGTGTAAGATGAAAAGCTTGTGATAATATTTGTCTAGTTTTGTTTGTTGCCCATTTGGAATCAAGTCACACATTTTACTTTCTCCTTATCACTAGGAAAGGAGGTATTATACCATATTTTTACAGAGAGAATATCATTTCTCTTACTAAAATGTTACAGAGTGAAAACTACAAAGTAAAGATAGAACAGTTAAAAAGGTCAATTTTATTGCTACACATGTTAAAAATTAGTGAATGGTTTATAGAAAAAACAAAGCTAAGATGTAGAGATTAAATACAATTAAATTTAAGAAAAAAAATTAACAATTTAAAAAAATCTAAATTTACAATTAAATTTAAGAAAAAAATTTAACAATTTAAAAAAATCTAAAGTTACAATTAAATTTAAGAAAAAAATTAACAATTTAAAAAAATCTAAATTTACAATTAAATTTAAGAAAAAAATTTAACAATTTAAAAAAATCTAAATTTACAATTAAATTTAAGAAAAAAAATTAACAATTTAAAAAAATCTAAATTTACAATTAAATTTAAGAAAAAAATTTAACAATTTAAAAAAATTTAAATTTACAATTAAATTTAAGAAAAAA
>RDPX01000003.1:240940-298549 GCA_003991215.1 Morbakka virulenta
AAAAAAATTAACAATAAAAAAATCTAAAGTTACAATTAAATTTAAGAAAAAAATTTAACAATTTAAAAAAATCTAAAGTTACAATTAAATTTAAGAAAAAAAATTAACAATTTAAAAAAATCTAAATTTACAATTAAATTTAAGAAAAAAATTTAACAATTTAAAAAAATCTAAATTTACAATTAAATTTAAGAAAAAAATTTAACAATTTAAAAAAATCTAAATTTACAATTAAATTTAAGAAAAAAATTTAACAATTTAAAAAAATCTAAAGTTACAATTAAATTTAAGAAAAAAATTTAACAATTTAAAAAAATCTAAATTTACAATTAAATTTAAGAAAAAAATTTAACAATTTAAAAAAATCTAAATTTACAATTAAATTTAAGAAAAAATAAAAATAAAATTAATTCCATGAATTGAAGCTCCAAAATATTTTTGTGTTTGTCTTTTCATCCCTAAGCAATCAAAGACACCGTTTGTGGTTACAACTTCTCTTTAAATTTTTTCCGTAGCACAAATCCCACCTTTCGTCTTCGTAAATTATTTTCAAAAATACAAATATCTTTTTTGAAGAATGATTAGATGATAAATTCAGATCAATTCTGAGAATTTCTGAAAATAATGAGGCTTAAGAAAATTTATAATATTTCCTTCAAAATATTCAGTATGCCATGGAGATAGATTTGTAAGACAATGTCATTGCAGTTATCAAAATTTGTTCTATTTTTGAATTCACCAGGAAAGTTTTTTTGTGACAGAGAGTTAAATTTAGCTTTTAAATAATAATAGAAATAGGCAACCTTGTAAATCATGTAAAAATTTCTGTCATAGATAAGATTACCATGAGATGATCCCAAGCTGTTAAGTTGGAAAGAGCTCAACAGAAAAAAGGCTGGAGAGAACTGTAGCAAAATAAATGTATGAAAAAAAGCAAACTGAAGGGAAGTACAGAAAAAGGAAAGATTAAAAAATATCAGGTTTCTCTTTGTCATTCATCCCACGGTGAATATCAACAGAAAAAGAAACATGAGATAAAAAACTTTTTTTAGGGAGGAAACAAAATCAGATGACCAACTTGAAAGCAGGGTCTTTAGGATTTGTTTTTTTACGATAAATTAGCGTACATCAACATAAGTTAAAGATTTTAAATTCCTCTGCATTGCTGACCATGGAAACAGGAAGCTTTGAAAAATTCCTATTACAGAGAAAGAAGGAGAGTAAGAAAAGTAGCAAGCAGCCTTTAACAAATTTTAATGTGAATGATGATGCATTAAGACTATGCATTACGATGATGCATTACGATGCATTACGATGATACATTACGATGCATTACGATGATGCATTACGATGCATTACGATGATGCGTTACGATGCATTACGATGAAGCATTACGATGCACTACGATGATACATTACGATGCATTACGATGATACATTACGATGCATTACGATGATGCATTACGATGCATTACGANGGTGAATATCAACAGAAAAAGAAACATGAGATAAAAAACTTTTTTTAGGGAGGAAACAAAATCAGATGACCAACTTGAAAGCAGGGTCTTTAGGATTTGTTTTTTTACGATAAATTAGCGTACATCAACATAAGTTAAAGATTTTAAATTCCTCTGCATTGCTGACCATGGAAACAGGAAGCTTTGAAAAATTCCTATTACAGAGAAAGAAGGAGAGTAAGAAAAGTAGCAAGCAGCCTTTAACAAATTTTAATGTGAATGATGATGCATTACGATGCATTACGATGATACATTACGATGCATTACGATGATGCATTACGATGCATTACGATGATGCGTTACGATGCATTACGATGATGCATTACGATGCACTACGATGATACATTACGATGCATTACGATGATACATTACGATGCATTACGATGATGCATTACGATGCATTACGATGATGCATTACGATGCATTACGATGATGCATTACGATGCATTACGATGGTGCATTTATTTGTGAAAACTGTACTGAGCTCTGCCTTTCAAGAATTGGACTGTTGAGCCATATCCGGACTTATCGGAACTAAGACCTTTAACTCATGTACAATGGTTTATTAAAACCGAAGGTTGCCTATTACTGCAATGCTAGTACGAATTACAGCAATATGAAATGGGAACTTTAAAAGTTCGCAACTAAATTAGAAGCAGAGAAAGAAAAAATGGCACAATGACGTTAAATTATACCTTAAATAATAAGTTGTAAAGAAGGAGTAGCAGTTTGTGTCTACAGAAACCTGTCATGTGTAAGTGTACTAATATTAAATTGTTATGTTTAAAACAACATCTCAAATATCTCTCACATGTATCACGGTCAGACAATAACAGTTTGCAGAAGAAGACCTTGTTCTATTCATCAGTGGCTGATCTTTGGAAAAAACTGGAGATGAATTTGTATATAGATTAACAACAACTAATAAGGAAAATGATGGATCGAAAGAATTTATTGCTTTTACTTGACAATTTATGAAAGTATGCAACAGCAACCCCAATAAGGATGACGTATGATGATGTCTATAGTTTCATAACAGGTTGTTGATTAGACTTATCGAAAGTGAGGCTAATGAAATCTACTTTACAACTATACCATAATAAATCTCACATCATACTCTGTAAACTCAGTAACACAATTAAAAATCTATTATCTAAATCTTATCATTTAGAATAAAATATTTAAATACCTAAACTTGCTGTTCTTAATAAAAGAAGATGCATTTGAGTTATTAAAAGTCATTTCAATTAAAATGTGGCCATAGAAGAAAAAACCCCTGCATATTACTCTGTGTTAGATAGTTTAAAAGTAAATCATGGGTATCAGTGGAAAATATTTTCATTTGTCAGCTCAGTTTGATTTACAAACGATTGGTTACCATGCCTTTGACCTGATAGTTTGTCCTTTGGCCAACTGTAAAATAATCCGATCAAAGACATTATTAACCATCATGCCAATATGAATCTCATTTTTGTTATAGGAAAATACAAACGGTACTGTTTATTCCAAAGTCTTAAAATACTTCATTTCAGTGTTATCGGTATCACAATTTTCCAGATTCGTTTCAGGTTGTTGACATTTTTAAATAGCAAATGTAACCTAATTTTCATTTTTAATATTTTCATTATTTTTCTGCCCACAGAAGCCTGACAATGGGAAAAGTATTACTCGAAACGTAGCTTAAAGAAAGCTAATGCTTCATGATCAGCTTAGAGGTGCTACTCTTGCCACTTGACAGGTATAATGATAAGAGGAGTAACTGGTTTACAAAGTTTACCCAACTGTTTTACAGTTGCTGCAATGCACGAAAAATGTAATATTGTGTCATAGAATTTGAATTAAAAACAACAACAACAAATTAACTGATGCATTTGTCCTTTTTACAGTTTTAATGAAAGCTTTGTTAACAAAATCAAAGTGGGATTATTTTATGTGCTAACAGTGCCCATAGCTACATACGCCCCAGAAGCCTGGAGAACCTAAGTTGAAGATTTTAAAAGATTGTCTGTTTATGAAAACAACTGTCTGCGGTCATTGGCAGGTAAGAAGGGTAACGTATAAAAATTTAAGTTGTCTATTTTTTAGACAGATGCTTGGATATAAATATAACACCCAAAATAAAATACATAAACAAAGGTTAAACTGAGAGTACACAAGAAAGTATTTGCGGGTATGAGTAAATGAATAAGACTTCAAAAAAAGATGTCAGATACGAAAAGAAATGAGGATCCCTCGACTAATTTTAGATGCCAGAGCTAAAGTTTAGTCAAATGGAGAGGCACGTTGGAATGTGCAGTGGAATGAATGACGCCACGTTTGTATACTTAATTCTTATTGTCTTATGTCCAAAATTACCAAATTAATGGTTTGTCGCCAAATATTTTAGTGTGGTTTTGCAGCTGAAATTGGAGCTATTTAATTATTTTCTTAGTATCACTGAATCCAATTATTGTCCCTTTCAGTTGTCTATCCAAGTCCAAACGACATTTATGTCATATATGATTGAAACAAATCTTGTGGGGCTTATATTGGCTCCTGGCTTTATTAAGACTTCTATAGAATACACAGAGAGCAATACTCTATCTGACAATTTCAATTATCCATTTACCACGATATTTTCAGCTGTTCAACACCAGTAAGCTGTCATTTCTTTTGACTACGTAAGGCTGAAAAACCCTCCATTTTTTACCCTGGAAAGTTCAATTGCCTGCACGAAGCCTTTGGCTTTACAAGTTTTAGCTCTTCCACTTTCTTCACCGATATCTCTGCTATTTACCTTCTGTCGTCACCCAGAGCAGGGAGCATTCCTGGAGCTACTGGTTCTTTTGTTGCTTTCAATATGTCAGTAGTAAATGACCCCATCCAATGCGATATGAAGGTGAAATAAGACAGTCCTCTTCCTCTGCTTCCTTGGAACTTGTCAGTTACCAATCACATTCCAAATTTTTAACAGTACACTGTTACCATTTTAACTGTTACAGAAAACGTATCAGTTTTAACAATCATAGTTCAACAAAGAAAACCAATTTATTTTTAGCAACCCAAATTTAAAAGGAAGTGTTTTCTGATACATATTTTTCTTTTCTCATACAAAAGAAAACCCTAGAATTTCACTTTTTAAATATTTCTTGTCCCCCAATTATATTTGTTAAGATCCTACAATCTGTTTACTACAAAATCAGAGTTAATTTAGATGTCATTCGCATTAAATTCTAAAACCAATTTTACAAAATCTGCCAGATTTCTTGAGAAGAGGGTTGTATCTTCCCTCATTTATACTGCTGACTTTATGTGACAGCATAATTTCTAGGCAGGATTCTGCAATATGGCTATCCCACATTAAGTGTCCTTAACACTAATGAGTAATTTTACCAAGAATTAAGATTTTAACTTGGTTTGACAATCAGTTGATAATTTTTTTGAAACCATATATTTCAAACAGGAAATATGATATCTTCTCCCTATTCTACAACATTTCAAAATTATACAAACTATATTCAAGAAACTATTTAAAGTGATTTGATTATGTCAGCTCTCTTTGACCAGCACCACTTTCTGACATTTAGCCTTTGCAAGACGTGATATATTTTTATCAAATATGTAAAATATTTGTCATTGTGAAATTGTGTGTGTGTGTGTGTGTGACATATTTACAAATCTGTATTTTATCGAATAAGTGACCCGCTTGGAATGACAGGAACCTAGAATTAGTCTCACTTTTTGAAAAAGTACAAGTGTTCTGAATCACAGAAGTTCTTACCCACAACCCTAGCGTATTTTACTACAAAGACACAGCATTTTAATGTAAAGAAATATATGTAAAGTTTCTTTTCTTGAATCGAAATGTATTCTCTTTTCATTTTACTATTTTTATGCAGGATTCTGCCGTACAAATCTGGGACGTGACCTTTTTTTTCTTCCTCTAGTCCAATTTAGTTTAAACCTTTCTCTTCTGGCCACTTCACGAATTTCTTTCCTACAGATATTATCAAGAAAAGCCTCCTGGCACTCTATTACGTTTTTAATTTCAATACTGCCTCATTTTTCTAATGCTCTTGGGACTATTTTGTTCCTCAGTGTGCTCATACGTGCAAATAAATAGGTGTATGGTTTGAGTAATTAGATAAAAGGAACATGCAATTTGAAAAGAGCTTATACAACAAACGTAGAGCTTTGCTATTTGATAGAAATAGGAAATGTATATGAACGCTGTCGAAAACAATATTTTACATTCCTTCCAATTGATTTTTGACAGTTTTTCATTTTCTAAATTGTAGAAGTTGTAAGGACTTTTGGAAAGACAATTTGACTATCATCATAAAAAGATAAATGAGATCAAGAATGACCTGGAATAAACATGTTTACAGAAAAGGATAATCTAATCCCAAAAGAAGAAGCACGGACGGGTAACTAATTACAATATTCCACTGAGACTCATTTTTCGACAAATACAACAGAAGTTCAACATTTGTACATCGGATGAGTTTTTTAAGCAGATACACCTTTTGAATAGTCTTTGGAAATTGGAAAAAGAAGTACACTGGCAAGACAGATATTTCCCTTTCATGGAGGAAAATAAGCTATTTGCCAGATTCCTAAATCTTTTCAATAAGACACAAGCCAATCTCATATTAAAATAATCTTTCATTGACTACACAATAGAAGTATTAAAGGATCCTAGGGTTGTTGATGTCTGAAATGAACTATTCGTAAGTACGACTAACTGGGCTGAAGCTTTAGAAACCTAAAGTTTATAAAAATCGTCTCTAGTTTGATTGATCAGGTTGTAGAAAGTATGTTACGTCATACTAGAAGAAAATTGTCATACCATTATGATCAACAGGGCTAGCGAAACCATGAGATGACACTTAATTATTTTGCAAAGCAAACAAACTGATTCAAGTTGTAATGGAGATATTTATAGTTTCTACTGTACGAACACAAGTTGAAATATAGACGTTAAAATATATCAATTTGATTTTAATTTGTAGTAACGTTTTTCTGTGAATGTTTAATTCACCGACATAATTTGAAATCTCTAGCTTGATAGAAAGTGGATTTATACAGACAACAAATACTCTTGTGAAGGGTGAGACGCAGTAAAAGTAATTGTGTCTAACAATAAGAAGACAATGGTATAACCCAGTTCCCTTCTTAAACATTCTTTAAAACTATACCTCAACTTTAAGAAGTACTTAATCTTCTATTTTCTGCTATAGTATGACCCGGTCATATGAACCCCAACCCCTTTCTATTATATTTTGATGCAAAAGAGCAATAGCTAAATAAACGAACACAATGCTTAGCCTGAACTATAGACTTGTGAAAATCACGAGAGCCATGTTAGTGTCAACTGACAACAGGATTCTAAATTTTAGCCTCAGATGATATATATTTCAATTATGACTTTATCATATGATTACATTCTTACCCAAGGTCATCCAACCTTGTCTTCTGATCACGAGGGGTTAACCATAGTTCATTTAGTATCTTTGAAATTTATATAACTGTAGGGCAGAGATGTCAGGTTTTGCAAAAGAATATTATTTCGGAATGGGACACCTGCGGTTACAGTATTGGAAAGAATTCATAGACTGCTGTCAGCTTTTTATTCGTGGAAAAGAAAAGACTTGTGATTTGTTCTTCACCGATCTCTATGAACGTTCCTCGGGCCTAGGATACAAGGCCTCGCAAAACGTTATTCTTTAATTATTCTTATTTTTATATTCTTATGTTTATATTTTATTGTTAAACCATGTTCTTTTTCTTTATATTCTCATTCTTGTATTCTTTTTCATAGTTAAGAGCCATTCAAGTCATTAAGCCACTAAGTGTACGGAAGTGTAAAAAAAGATAGGAAAGAAAAGGTTAGGCCAAGAGATAAAAGTTGATCTTGGACTTAAAAATATTTGTCATAGGATGAAGAAAAACACTCAGAAGCCAGAGAGTTAGCCAATCTTGTCCTCCGAAGAAAGAAACTACATTATTAGAAAGATATAGCACAACGATAAAAAACAACTGCAAAAGAATGAAGACGTCGAGAGAAAGGAGTGAAAGGAGATGCAAGCAGCTGAACTGGTACCAGCAAGAAAAGGTCATTTTAACACTTCTCATTGTGATATCCACAGAAAAGACTAAAAGCAGCCGTATTTTATTGATTATACAAATATTACAAAGTAGCACCAAGACTTTGACTTGACAAGTTACCAACGCCTTTGTTTGTGGCGGCTTATTTATTGTAAAAATTTTTTTTTCAATCCTTTCCCTTCAAAGCTTATTCAAAACCGACACTGACAACCTTGCAACCCCCCCCCCCTCTCCCTCCTGTAAAAAGGCTACACATTTCCTTCCAATATGACTTATGAACTCGTCACTAGGGCTAAATTAGAGGGTCACGTAGGCCCTTTATTAAGAGAGAAATCTTCAATCAACAATGAATTAACCCAAATATCCTCGGCTTCGCCCAAAATACGGACTTAGATCAAGCCGGATTTTGGGTTGTATTTTGCTACTGCAGGCTCTTGGTAGCACATGGTGTCTCTCCTAGTTTCTATTAAAGTAATTCTGTAAAATCTTTGGGCATTCTGACAATTGGGCATTAAGTTACTTTTCTTACCTATTTTGTTACATTCAATTGCACTATAAGTGACTTTTGTTCATGGATAGATAAAAAAGTTAGGGTAGTATGAACAAACTGGTGTCAGGTTGAATTCGTAGAATGAAGAAAACCCTGAAATGTTCTTAAGAGTCATTGTCTAGTGTTAGAAAAGATAACACACTAGGACATTAATTACTGCTCCAAAAATGGCCCTTACCTGAACAATGTTTCAGCCTAAGAGCTGAAAAAAAGTTTAAAAATAATTCCTTTCATAATAATGCAGCCATTCCAATAAGCTTTTTCATTTAAGAAATTTTATCATTTGGGATGTTAAAAATAGCTTCGTAAATATCGTAATATACATGCTGATTAAAGATTTTTTTAATAGGTATTTTTTGTATTGTAAGGAAGTAAAGAAAAAGATGGAAGTGTCTGAAGCTTCTCTTTACTTTTCAATCTATTGAAGAGGTTTTATTGCATTCTTACAAGCTGTTTGAAAAGATCGTGATCTTCTTATTTCTTCTAGGAATTTATAAAATTCCTTTAAATCCCAGTATTGATTATAGCCTCATTCACTGTACTCCTACAGTGTAAGAGATGATAAAAAGACACCTAGTCTAATAATTCCTTTTCGTTATCCTCCGCTCGGACAGAAACTCCGGAGGTCCTGACGAATGCCGTGGTCTGACACCCCTCCAGAAAATTTTCTACTGTCATTCCGGCTGTACCTCACAGGCACATTGCAGAATCGATGATGTGGAATTCTGTGATCACGTGATGTTTGAGTCTGCAATAACCAATTCTCAGTCTTACGATGGACATTTGGTCATCTTTTGAATGGAAGTAGTAGGCATCCATTTTGTTTATCCATGGGTGTTGCTTATGCCATCTTCTTTTTTGCTTTTCTTCCACTTTGGCCTTTGCCTGTTTAAAAGTGATACCCTGTTCCTCATGTGATAGCTTGCCAAATTCCTTTGCTAGTCTGTCAGCCTCCTCGTTCCCTTGAACGTTGCAATGCGATCGAATTTACTGGATGATTGTCTACTTATTGGATCGTTGCAAAGTTTTTAGGGCAGAAACAAAGATGTTCAGTTCCTTTTTTGTGGAAATTCTGGATAGTACAGATCAGGCATCTGAGAAGATGACAACTTTGAGATGGATTTTTGCCTTGTTCTCTATGACTGTTGAGGCTGCTGTTTGCAGAGAATCTGCTGCGGCTTTCTAGTCCGTTAGGAACTTTCCGTTAAGGATGCTGAATCTTTTGTCTTTCTTTCAGTGTGATAGAAATTCCACCTCTTTCATATCTCGTCGCTTGTTCTGCTGTGCTGTCTCTGAAGGCGCAGGTTCAGTATGATTTCGGGTAAGCCTGGTCTATTTATTTCAGGGTCGTAGCTCTTCTTTAAGTTTCTGATTGCATTCTTTTTTCAAGGATACCTGGTACATTGTCTCTTACTTTAGGAAACTCCTCTCTTCCCCAGGCTGGCAGTGTTCCGTGTGTGGGGATTGCTATGTTTCCTTACGATAATAGATCAGATTCCTGTGGCCTGCGATTACATATTGGTGCAGTTTCAGTCTTCTTTCCATGTCTTCTCCAAGGGTTTTTGCAGGTCTATCCAGACTTCAATAGTGTGCTTCTAATCTTAGGGTGCATCTTCAGACTGTTGGGCGATATAGGAGATCTGATCCTTGGTGTGTCTGTATAGTCTGAATCCAGTCTGGCTGTCTAAGATGACCTCTTTCTTTTCAAGGACCAGGTCAGCCTACAGTTGATAAGCCTTTCCATAGGCTTCACTACATAGTTGTTTATGCTTATGGGTCTGTAGCTGTCAGCCTTCACTTTGTTCTTTCACTTATTGTAATATATCAGTGTATCAGAGTATCGGTGAGGCACCTTTCCACTTCAAGGTATTCATGCATTTGTTCAACTGACGTTAAATATTTCCTACAGTGTCTTTTTTGTTGATATCTCAGGGTATTGTAGTATTTCCTTTTTATGCAATCTTGTTCTGGAGATTTTTCTTTCTGTAGCTGCTTTAACCTCTCTTCAAGTCCTTTCTCATTGAATGGATCTTTCGTCGCTTCTTCTTCACTCTCGGCATTTCTGAAACACTGCTGCTGGTTCTTTAATTCCTTTTCTTTGTCTTCTGGTATATCAATCTTGCTAATCTTTTCAGAGGTATTAATAAGGTTGTTAGCAACCTGTTTTCCTATGGGAATTTTTCCTTTGTTTTCCAGTACTCTGAGGCCAGCTAAGAGCTTTTCGTTATTCATAGTCCTGCAAGCTTTCACAACGTGTCCCCGTTCTTATCCAGGTTAGGATTTTCTGTTTTCCTTTCCAGTTGTTTCTTGCAGCTTGAATAAATGCTTTCCTGTAGCAAGCTGTATTTTTTCAAACTAATATTGTTTTTAACTGTTGGATTTTTTTCAGTCTCTTGCTGTATTGACCAGGTTTTCCAACTGTATGACCTAGTATGACCTATTTTTCTGGCTCCTCTAGGGATGCTTTCTGTGGCTACCTTGAGTACAGTAGCATTGGTGATTTTCGTAATACTGTTTGCATCTTTGCGAGAGTATTGATGCTGGCTGTATACTTGTGAGTTGTTATGAAAAGGAAAAGTTTTCCAAACAGCCCTTTCTGTAGTTTCATCTGGGTAATAGCCTGCAATCCTTAGGGTGGTGGTTGAGGATGAAGGTCAGGCTCATTGGTCTAGCACGGTCCTCTCAGCACTTGTTTGCAGGTTATTGGTTGAAAAGGCTAAGTCTGGTTTTGTTGACATCGGCTACTCCAGAGAGTAGAAAGTGTAAAAGTCGTCCGGCCTGTTAAGCAATTGAAGCG
Source organism: Morbakka virulenta (assembly GCA_003991215.1). Lineage (NCBI taxonomy): Eukaryota > Metazoa > Cnidaria > Cubozoa > Carybdeida > Carukiidae > Morbakka > Morbakka virulenta. The sequence continues at coordinate 251,891 of RDPX01000003.1, forward strand.
GCTGTTCGATTTGCCAACACTCTCCCTCCTCCCCTCTTGAATCAGTCTCACTGTATCATAAGCTGTGACAGTAACTATTAAAATCACCAACAGCAAGACAGCCATCCTGATGCAGATCCATGCAGTGTAGTAAGAGCTGTCTATTTGCTTGGCAACAAATTTTGTAAATGGTGATCTGCTATTCTTGCTAAATGATGTTTCAGCCAAGGAGTTTCTTTTTAGTTATTCTTTCAGCGTTTCTTTGCAGCACCCTCTATGGATTTGACATCATTTCCTCGTTCCTTTAGTAGCAAGTCACTCTTACTCACCTGACCTAACACGTGGCTGCTCCACAAATAGGAGGGGATTACCACCAGTAGGACTGGGTGGGCCTCTTGAAGGTACGAGGTCCGGGACTCCTTCACTCTGGCTGGTCTCCAACGAACGAGCACCATATAAAAAATAATCTCCATTGTTTTTTGTCATTTGAGCCTGAGTTGATTGTTCCGCCTTTATGCTCCTGGCAAGTCAGGACATCACATCCGATTTCGGGTTGTTTTTACACCAGAGTTTTTGCTCTGAGAGATTGGTTGCTTTACTTAGCTGGTGAGTTGAATCTACCCATTTTCCTGAGAGGTTATCTCATCTCTTGCATACATGTTGACACCTTTCTCGGTCTAGACAGCTTACATTCAGCCTTTGGTGTCGGGTTTTGGGCATACCTGTCCTTCCACTATCTTCGCCAAACCCCGAGAAGATGGATGTGGCTTTCACGGAGTGGTTTGGAACCATAGATTTCCTTCTCATATGAAGATTTACACTTGTACGTTGAAGGCTGTGCAACCTCTGTGCAGTAATCCAGCTGGACATTCGGTCGAACCAGCATAGCAGTTTCTGTGAGAACAGAGGACACCACGGGAAGTTGCAGCTATGGGCACATTTGTTAAACGATAGGCCATTGCAACAGCCTTACTATCTGGCAAGCCAGAGAGTTGCTACACAACAATCACTACATCATGGGAAAGGGGAGGTGGACGAGTTGCACCATTTCCTTTCCCGTATGAGAGGGATGTTGAGCAACAGGCATTACTCAACCATAATGTCTAATGATTACTTTTGGTTCATTTACCTCGAAAGGAAGATCTGATTAGCAGCCTCTCGTGGTATAATGTTTAAGATTTTTGATTTTATTCTGGCCCCTTGGGTTTTTTTTCTTGTGAAGAAATTTGTTTTTTTATTTTTCCTTTTACATCCAATAGGTATTTTAGAAAAAGTATAAGCTTCATAAAAAAGTAAACCATTATGGATATTTACTATTTTGTACCTAGGAAGGACCAAAAATGTATGTATCAGTTTGGAAATTATGTTTGCTCTGATGAAAAAGGTTCAATACCATGTCCACTAAACTCTTCGAAAATTAAAGGTTCCATGAGATTATAATTATGATGCTTGCACAATGCTAGATTTTTAATAAGGCTTATGTCTGAAATCGTACATTGAAATGTTCATAATCAAATCTCTCGCAAAGAAAATAGAAGTTGTTTACGCCTACTTGAGATAAGTACAATTTTATCTCAAAACAATTTTACGGCATCCTGTTCCTAACGAACATGATCAGACCAACAATACCTTAAAATAAGGAAAAGCTAACAGAAATTACTTTCCATATAAATAGATTTTTAATTTCTACTACAAAACGTGTATGGTATTTTTAATAAGATCCTTTCTAAATGCCATATATACAGCTTTTGGGGAAAAGGTATCAAAGCACGGTGTGGTTGCTCAGATTTAAAACAACGTAGGCTACAGTCCCATGGTTATAAACAACGTTTGCGATTGCCTTCTTAAACCTTTTTAAAGCTTTTTTGACAAAAACTGTTAAATGGCATCTGAAACTTATAACATATATCAAACCAAAAAAATTGCATTACCAGGTCACCATGTTTTGAAAGAGTCTACTTTAAGCATTTTGAAAATGAGTGAAAAAGGCCAAGGCTAGATTAGAGACAATAAAAGAAACCTATAAAAATTATCCAAATGCATCAGAGATTACAGTACAAATCAGTATTTTGGCATTTGATTAAAATTTTACTAATTAATATAGTTTCTGTTTTCAATAGAGAACGAAAAGAAAGGAGAAATTATTGGAGACATTTTATCAGCAAAACAAAGATCCCCCCTTTACCAACAAGTCATCTTGAAAGTCCTCATCGTCGATCTGTAACAAATGTTAAATAATGAGATTACTTAGTCAATGCCTTTACCAAATAATCAAGCCGGAAACAGGTGGAAAATCATTTGCTTTAGTGACTACTTTTCGTCCTTGTTATTTTTGGACCCTTTACATGATTTTTGATTTTTTTAAAAAACATTTACATATTTTTTATCCTCTTTTACAGTAATAATCTTCCAGTAGCTTAGACTGATCAGGAGATTGAAGGTAGAAAGTCAGATTTGAACGGTGTAGGAACCCGGGGCGAATGTGAAGTGCAGCATGCAGATGAAGCAAGGCAATTCCGGTCAGACATGTGGAGTACAGAGGTCGAATACAATAAGGACTCAAAATGGTTAGAAGACTTTTAAACGAGAATGAATGCTGGACCAAAGCAAAAAAGCAGAAGTGAATCTCACGGAAGAGAAATAAAAAAAGATTCTTAAAAAAAGTATCAAACTGGAAGGCGCCTGGACCAGATTGTGTTACAAGGTTTCTGGCCTAAAAAACTCTACAATAATGCATAAATATTTAGAAAAATATTTTATTGCATGCGTCAGTGGACAGACACCAGCGTGGATAACAAAGAGTCGAACTGTTCTGCTATAGAAGGACAAGTCAAAGGGCTGAAATACGAGTAACTACCATCCCATCACATGTTTAACTCTTTGTTGGAAGTTACGAACAGCATAAGATTAGAAAAAGGAAAAAGAACTTAGCAATGGGGTGGATTGACTTTAGGAGAGAATTGCCTTATCACCCCTTTTATTCGTTATACCACTCAGTCCCCTAACCAATGTATTGAAAAAGAAAAGCCTGGGTATGAATTTGCAACAAATAGAGAAAATATCAACTACTTACTTTATATGGACGATCTTAAACTGGATGGAAAGAACAATAATGAACTTGATTCACTTAGCAAGGACATTGGCATGAAGTTGAGATTGAAAAATGTCTAACATTGGTAATGAAGAGAGAGAAAAGGATCAAGTCAGATGGAATCAAAATGGCATATGATACGGTTATAAAATCACTGAAAGATGGCAAAGGAGGCAAGTGTTTACTGCAGTACAGGTAGAAGAGATGAAAGGAAAATGGGCTGTGAATATAAGAAAAGAATGAGAAGGATACTGGAGACAAAGTTGTATCGGAGAAATATCATCAAGGGTATTAGTGCATGGGCTATTTCTGTATTAAGATACTCAGCTGCTTTTCTCAACTGGAAAAAGGCCAAACGTCAAGAGATAGATCAAAATACAAGGGACTCCACCCAGGGAATTGTGTTGATAGATAATGTATACCCAAGAAAGAAGGTGCAAGATGAGTCATGAGGGTTAAAGATACTGTTAATCTTTCCATAATTGACCTGAAAAGATAGGTTGAAGACAGCAAGGAGAAACTGCTAGTTGCAGCTAGAGGTGTGGTGGGAATAAGGATCCTGAAACAGAAAGTAAGTTTAAAAGAAGTAACAGACAAGAAAGGAAAGCCAAGTTTTTGTGTTATAGAATTCATGTGGCATTGTGAGGAAATGTCTTTACGTAAAATGTTCCAAGTTTTACGTTCTTCCTAGTTGATAAGGACAAAATCAGTGGTCGAGAAAGAAACGAGAAAATGTTGTTAGGAATTCTGATGGTTTAGTTGTGCCATAATGATAGTAATAATAATAACAATAAAAATAATAATATTTCCTGTTGTGACTGGCGCACTAGGATGCATATCACAGAAAAGTTCAACACATTTAACGAAAAAATCAAGAAGTCAAAACACCGCTCTGGAGCATCATTTAAAGCAAAAAAATCAGAAACCTAATTCAGGATGATACTATTTGACATGATGCCTCACTCTTGGATCTTGGAATGTTTACAAACGTCTAAAGTTGCTGATAATGTGTCATGCCTAGTAAAAAATGTGATGAGTCTTGGAAAGTGTAACTGTCTTCTGGAAAGTAGACCCTAGCTGAAGTTAACATCCGACGAGGAATTTTTCAGGGAGATTCCTTCTCTCCATTACTTTTTGTCATAGGAATCTGATGACGACCTTTAAAAACACAGGACAGCAGACAAAAGAACAGATGAAAAGAAAAACCAATACTTGGACAGTTTATCAGGCAAAAGAAGGGTATAGCAGATTATATGTCAGAGGCGTGGCTCAGAGGTGGAACATTAAAATAAGAAACTGAATCATTTGTTACCACTGTACAAGATAAAATTCGGATAGATTACATCAAGGCAAGAGTAGATCAAACCCAGGTAAATAGTCTCTGTCGTATGTGTGCACAAAAAGAGGAAACAGTAGTCCATATCACTTGCAATTGGGAATTATGCAAGCAGCTAGAATTCAAACATGCTTAGAAATGGTATGAACACGAACCAGAACCTGTCTTTGGAAACAAAAAAAACCAGTTGTTGTAAGACTTTGAAGTGAAGACGGATCATCATGTAGAAGCTAAAAGGCCTGACCTCATAATTTTTGACAAATAATTAAAAAAAATAATAAAAGTAATAATAATATAATAATAAAATGCTATAAAATCCTGGAAAGACGAATTTAACAGAGATTTGGTGGCATTTCCTATCGCTGAGGTGTTAAGCAGTCTTGAAAAAATTTGTTAGTGATTGTACCTGGACATTGAATCAGTGAAAGAGGAATGCTTCTTTGCAATGTCCAGGATAACCAGGAATATTATTTTTATCAGACAGAAAAAGGACGGAAATAATTTTGTCAGGTGAAGACTGATGCCAGTGAAGAGGCAATTAGTTAAAATGAAGTTGCTGACAAGTGATGAAAATGATAATATCAATGTTAATAAAATAATAATATATAAGATTATCATAATAAACAAAAAATTGAATTAAAAGTTAAAACACTTTTATATAAAATTTCCTTAGATATCTCAAATAAAATCTAGAAGACTCCAATCATCCAGCAAGGGATGGTTGAAAGCAGATTCTACTATGATTTTATCTAGTTTGTATTGAGTTCTTTATCACTAATTATTGCCCATGTGTTGGGCTGTAGATGAAAGCAAATCTGTTGTAGATTGGGAGTTACATAGATATTAAAAGCAAAATGGAATAGGTTGTCTACCACATTGACCCTATACAGAACTATTAATGTCTATTTAGCTATAACAAGTTGGATTTTCCCCACATTGCTATTTAAGATATTCCCTGTACTTATGCCATCTAACATATTCTAATTATTAGTAATCCTCTCCTGCTACAAATTATACGAATTTACTATTATAGCTGCATTTCTGGTGCAAATGTCATTAAAATGACCTGTGGTTAATAAATATTGAATGAGATACAAAGATATCTCAAAAAAAATAGTCAAACCATCAGCATTAAGATGTTGAAAGATAATATAACGAATCTACGATTAGTAGTGTAACTGGTAACACTGAAAACGAACCAATTAAAATGATGTGCACGTTTAAAAATTTGATTAAATACTCTTGAAGTTCTTTTAGGTGCAAAGATAGTATTAGAAATCTTCTTCCTAAACAAAGTTACTTTTTACTGTGCTTATCACTATCTTCCATCAATATTACTTATTTAGATATAAAGAGCCACTTTTCGGGTTAATCTAATCACGTGGTCATAGTAAAGCACCATCACAACAGTATAGGTTAGTTTTATTTTACACAATCTCATTTTGTGTTTGGTGACTGAGTATTAGAAAAGACTTGAGTGCCTGTCTCCGCTATGACTTGTCCCAAGCCAGGTTGAGAAAGGAGGAGGGCTGGGCGTAAGGTTAGAACCCTGACCCCATAAAACCAAGAAGGACAACACAGAAACAGCAAAAAGTAGCCATTACGGTCAACAATCACGGCGTAACACAAGACATGGTACATTTTCGAACTTATCTCGAATGTTACTAGCAACAAGGGTCAAGAAATAGCTTCTAATGTGCAAATGATGGCTTTTGATGAAAACCCGTAGGATGTGCACACTCTACAAGACTCTACATGAAAACGGAAGACAAGCTCAAGCAATCAGAGAAATGAAAACGTACGTATTAGAGGTACTTAATGTGAGCAAAATGAGATGGAAAAGACTAGAAAAACATGCAAGCGAAGGATTCACTGTGTTATATTCAGGTCCAAAAGACCAGCATTTACGAAGTGTTGGTTTCCTGTTAAATAGAGCTGCTTTAAATGCACTGATACGCCGGAATCCAGTGTCAGAGCTTTTACCGCCAGATTTCAAGCCAGGCACACAAAAATATCAGTAATACAAGTGTATCCCCCACAGAGGTTGCTACAGAAGAAGACAAGGACTTATTCTATGGTCTGATGGAAGAAGCAATTAAAATCTCCCTTCACATTGTCTAAAGATAGTACTTGGTGGCTGAAATTCAAAAATAGGTGGCAACCATACAGGTGTGACAAATACAGCTGGAGCATTTGGATGTGCAGCAACTCCATTGACAACGCAAGGGAACTCATGGACCTCTGCATCAACAATGATTTCCGAGTAGGTAGCACATTCTTCAAGCAAAAACTGATGCATAAAATTACCTGGAGGTTACCAGACGGCCACCATGAACAAAGTCGACTGCATTTGCAATAACAGAAGATGGGGTATATTACTGATAAACGGAAGAGTTTTCAGGGGAGCAGACGTATTCTACTTAAACATAGTGGTGATGCAGTCAGTCCTAGAACTAGAGATCCTGTTCAATTAAGCATGGCAGAAAGAATCGTTTTCATTGTAATGGAGTCAGGTCATCATTGTCAAGCTTCCAAAAAGAGAAGATCTCAGAGATAGCAATAATTGGAGAGATATTACATTGCTCAAGCAACAAGCAGACTTCAGAGAAGGCAGATCCTGTAGTGAGCAAATATCTGCCCTAACAAACATCATTGAGCAGAGCTTTGAATTACAACAATAGGGAATAATGAACTTCATTAACTTCAGGAAAACATTGTGTGGCAGAACGACAGAAAATTAACAGACCTTGATTTCTCTGATGACATAGCTCTGATAACAAAGAACAATCAGATATTCCAGCCGATGACATCACGATTGCAGGAAGAAAATCTAAAAATTGGACTTTAACTTAATCAAGCAAAAACTCCACATGGTCTCAGAATCAACTTCAGCCAAGAACGATCGATCACGTTCCTTTAGATACAGTGGATGGGCTCACGTAACTCATTAGTATACCAGCAAACACAGGCAACATTGATGCTGATGTGAAGGCAGGGACAGGTAAAGGCAGTGCACCCTTCCAGAGAATGACCAAGGTTTGGAGAACAAAGGCTAAAGCTCTCTAGTTTAAGCTTTAACTTTATATGTCCATAGTGGTGACCACTGCCATATATGCCTGCAAAGCATGAAAGGCTTCCAAGAATATTGTCAAGAAGCCAGACGTGTTTCATCAACGTAACCTGCGTCGGATTCTAGACTTAAGCTGCAGAGAACACATAACCAACCAGCAAATTCTGGAAAGATCAGAGCCAAGCCAGTTGCATCAAATAGTAGCTAAACGACGTTGGAAATTTGTTGAGTATATTAACAGCCCTCCTCGAGAACGACCCGCAAAGCACGCCATAAACTGGACCCTAGCAAACGGGCATCCTAAGCGAAGCATACCGAAAATAGCTTGGTGATCGACCTACAGAAGCGTATTGAAGCAAGGCATATTGAAGTGTAGAATACTCCTGTCCTGGCGGAAGACCACAACCGATGACGTCGCCTTGCTGTCCCATGCCCACAAGACCGGAAAACCTGAAGTCTAAGGTAAGGTAATCGTTGCCAGATGTTTCTTATAACAGCTTACAATTCTTCTCCAAAGGCTAAATATTAAAATAAATTATACCCACTTGGAAGTGTTTTTCAAGTACAAAGAAAGATTTAAGTGCTCATGCATACCATAATACCATGTGTAGTGAGGTTATACAACAGCTGTCTGAGTGATTAAGCAACTCAGCCATACAAGTAATTTTTAAATTTTTTTATGAAATTACCACCAATACCCTTTAGGTGCAGATATAATGTTCAAGTTAGTCAACGACCTATACACCGGTTCTTTACATGCCATACTATATTCAGCCACTGGATTTAGGAAATTTCTGAATTTGCAGGGAGCGTCCATTAAGAAACAATATTCTTATAAAGTAGATAAGCCTGCGATTTTAAGAGGCAGCCTCTGTATTGTATCTCATGTGTAAGCTTCCATAATTGCAGTTGTCTGTAATGTTTAGTCCACCAGCAGCTGGGAGCTAATTCAAATAAGTTAATTTCATTAAAATTCATTGTATCTAAGCGATTCCCATAGAGCCATATGATGCCTGTATTTGAATTTGTGCTCTACCTACTGAGAGCTCTGTACAATTCCCTCTAATTCATTATCAAGGACGGTTTTTATTCTATTTTGGAAGCGCTCAAACCTTACCACCATTTAATACCATGTTTTTAACCGTAGTTCTGAAAAACATGATGTTTTAACTGCTGATATCTTGGTCTTTTTGGTTGTGATCATCTCTGTACGCATACAGTAAAATATCATTAACCGACTCTTAAGGTTTACCCTAGAATTTCAGTTAAGAAGATAATATTGGTGTTTTCTTTACATGAAGCATAAAGGCATCAACCTGTAAACACAGAAAAGTACAAATTTTCCTCCTGAGCCTAACTTTTTAGTATTAGTAGTAGCAAGCACTATTGCAAGTCAGTTAGATTATTACAATAAAATCTAACATTTCTGTTATACAGTTGTTCTAGCTTGATTGATAGGCAAATAATATCTTTGGTTGCTAAGACAGAGAATAAAACATAAAAATATGTTTGTTGAACAAAACATTTTCCTGTTTTTTAAAAATCTTCCTCGTTGACTTTGTTTTTAAGTTGGTAGGTTTGAAACCTCACAGCAAGTACAAAAATTACAAAAATTACAAAAATTACAAAAGAATGTGGTGTTTGGTGGTGAAGAAAGCTGTATATGAATTGATGTAGGATATTTTATAATGTCGTGAGTCATAAGCTTTTTCTGAGCTACGTTTCGAGAGATAATTCTCCCATCGTCAGTATATGAATATTACAAATGCTTGAATTTAAGGACTTAGTGGAAGTCACAGATGTTAGAGCTCCATGATATAGTTAGTTTTAGGCTTTTTCTGAGTTACAGTTGGAGTGATAATTCTTCCACTGTCAATCTACTAGAAGTGACTAGGTACAGCTGTGTTGTATTTCCATCTTAGGGAAGATATTGTCCAAAGCAAGGGAGTCTATACCACTTAAAAAGAGAAATAATAGAGTTTACAAACTACATTGTAAGGATCATTCTCTTCTATATTAGTGAATGAAAGAGTTATTTGGGCCAAAAAGAAAAAGGGCGTAAGATACCAGTTCAAAAAGATATCATTAAGAGTCATGAAATAAACAAAAACTGCTGTACGTCAGGTTATACCTTTATCTGGGAAGAAGAAAGCTTACAGAAAGAGAAACCAAATCAACAACAACAAAAGTAAAACAGAAACAAAAGTAATATAAAATAAGATAAAATAAAATAATAGTAAAACAGAGATGTACTGTGGTATTGTCTACGAAGCAAAGGAGTTAACGAATTGTACGTGAGAGTTATACAGGAGATGTATGTGGAATGTGAGACTGGTCCGAAGTTCAGTGATGGTAACAAAGCCATTCAAGGTCAAAGTAGTTTTGCCATAAGGCTCGGTCCCGAGTCCGCTGCTGTTCACCACAGTTATGGACAAGCTGACGGATGATGTTAGAAGAGACTAACCGCACAACATGATATTTGCAGATGACCTAGGACTGGTAAATAAAAAAAGGATGAGGCTGAAATCAAGCTTAAAAACTGGAGGGATAGATTAGAGTGAAGAGGGTCGAAGATTAGTAGAACAAAGTCTGAGTATATGTGCATCAACAAGAAGTTTAATTTACCACCAATAAAGATTGCTGGTGAAGATTTGCACGAAGTTGAGGAATTCAATTACCTTAGATCGACGATCCAGAATGATGGGGGGAGCAAGAAGGAAGTTAAGAAGCGCATCTAAGCTGGGTGGAACAACTGGAGAAAAGCGACTGGTGCTTCATGTAACAAACAGGTGCTAGTTAAGCTGTAGGGCAAGGTGTACAAGACCTTGGTTCGACCAGCAATGTTGAACGGGATGGAAGCTGTGCCTCTCATCAAGCGACAAGAAGGTGAGTTTGATGTGGCAGATATGCAAATGCTGCGCTGGACAAAGGGCGTTACCAAAAAATACAAGTTCAGAAATAAAGAGATCAGAAAATATTTGGCTGTTGCAGAAGCCTCCAAGAAACTACAGGCAGGAATATTGACTACGATGGCTTTGGCATGTTGAAAGAAGAGATGAACAATATGTAGGAAAGAGATGCATACCAGGACAAAGAAGGCGAGAGAGACCGAGGCGCAGATGGAAGGACAACATCAGAGAACACATGACAGCGACAGGGCTCAAGAGAGAGGATGCGCAGGACCGTACACGGTGGAGATGCCATATTCGCCAGGACGATCTCTGACAAGGGAAAATTAGAAATAAAAGAAGAAGGAGACAATCCATTTCTTAGAGCACAGCAATCACGATTGATGAAGTACCTCACGTAAAGTACTTCCGAAAAAGCTTGTCTCATGACATAACAAAGCACCCATAACTTTATCAATCATATTTTTAGTAAGTCTTTTTTATCATCAGCCCTATTAGTTCCGAGAAAACCTTGAATCACGTTTACAACCCCTGAACAGATTTCTGCTTGTACTCTGTTTCTGAACATAGAAAAATTCGAACTTTTAGGGACTTTGGGAAACTTTGGGATACAAACAAAAGGTGTAAAATATGTTTATGGAGATTTAGTACATGGTTAAATAAAAAACATTCACAGTATCAGAAATATCGAGAAAGCAATTAGGACCTATTAATTTAGTCTTGTTTCCTCTATAAATACTAAATGATTAAAGAAAAGGAGAAAATTGTTTGAATATCCAGACCTTCCATGAGCAAGAGTGCAAGTTTTTCATTGTAAGTTCATCCCAGTCCCTACACCTCCTGAGAAGTATATTTTTCTGCCCTTTGATGATAATGATCTAATGATAGAAGAGGCATACAAAAATTTTGAAGAGGAAGTATCCAATTAGGACGATTTTGAATTTAGAAACAAGCTACTACAAGACTAAAATATCTCATTTTATCATCTAAAAACAGTTAACTTGGTTCAATATTTTTCCTTTTTCTTTCACACAAAGCAAGCCTAAACGTTATTTTAGTCCAAAGGGTAACTTTTCTTTTTGGTTTTTCTTTATACTTCTAAATCTCTTTAATTTATTGATTTTATTCTTCTCCCAGTTCTATCCCCGAAAAAACAAACTCAGCAGTGTACCACTTATAACGGAGAAGCAAAATGCGCGTTGTACTTACAGGGACGTAACCAGAGATCGAACCGCGAACCGTTTTTATGGTAATCTGTTAAGTAATTCACTCGACCACTGCTTCACTAAAGCCAAAGCAGAAATTCATGGATTAAGGCTGCAAAACTTATTTTACTGTCGTGTAAAGATGTCAAAACGTAGAAAATGAAGTAATAAAATAATTGCCTTTCTTAAACTAGCCATTAATAGGTCAAAGCTGTTGTGATGTTAATGGCTTGTTTTAAGTTCTGGGAACATCATACAATATAGCAGAGTGAACGGTCTGGAACTCTAAATAGATGGTTTTAAGTATGGTTAAAATGTGTGTTATTTTACAGTGAAAATCAATGCCCCTCCATTTTGTGGGCATACAGCTGAAATATATAAAACATACGACAATAGTAAAACAACTTTTACTACATGTAAACTATAATGAACACAAGTTGAAAATCAGATGTAATCTTGAAATAGTCTCCATTTTATGTGTTTCACAAATTGGTATTACTCAATATATATATCCTTTATCTGTGAATACAAGTGTCGTACCGAATCATGACATTGGAAAGCCTATTGAACAATTATTGGATATTTTAACCCTAAAGCTATAAATCAGAGCATCTCAAACATTTCGATAAAAAGTACATGATCATGTCATCTCTTTTTATAGATGATGTCTATTCTAACAATTCAATGAGCGTTTCAAATGTTATCTAAAAGAGAAAAGCACTAAAAGGAATTGAGTGTTGAAGTTTCATTTATTTTTCCATACGTTTTTCCTAAACATTGTTTTTTGTTGTAACAATGTGTCACGGTATGCTGAATATCGTTACTAATTAATGTTGATTTTAATATATTATTTCATTTTATTCAAAACTTGTGTTACTACTATTGTTCATATTATTTTTAGTCCCACAAATACTTCCTTTAATGCTTACTTTAAATAGACACAATTTGCAAAACTCGAAAATGACAAAATGTAGATCAACTGTTCTCTTGAATTTCATCAACATCACTGTATTTCCTATGGAGAACTGAAGCCCTTCTACCACATATTAGAAGATATGATCAAGCAATTGTATGAATTCTCTCATATTCATCATTATTTTTCCTCGGTGACTCTCGTCTATAGTAATTACTTATGATAGCTTTGTTTATTTGCTTTAAAAGTATTGTGAGGTGAGTTTTCATGCTATTTCACTAAAAAAAATTTCCGTCATCAAAATTCGAAATATGACAACAGATGAGTAATTACAATATAACACCTCAAAAGCAAGAGCCAACAGGACTTTTTCATAGTCATTTTCAATTTCAGAGACCAAAACTTGTTCTGAGTCTTTTGTCTCCATTGTTTAGGTATCATAATAATCTGTTTCACATTGATGTCAATAGACCTCAGAATCGAAAATTCCTAACTGCTACGACCTGTCAGGTCTTATAAAGGCAAGTAATGGTTGGACACATAGGACAGCTGCGGTTTATCTTTTGCATGCAGTGGCAGTAGTTCCTAAAGCAGATTTAACTTAAAAAAGGAAAGAGAATACTCTTTGAGAAATCAAAAACACAGGACTCTACAGAGATTCCACACGTAAAAGGCAGGTCAAAGTCCTCAACGCATGATGTCCAAGGAAGATACCTTGTCTGTCGAAGTAAAGGGACGTATCAGAGTGAAAAGAGGAATACAAAGTACCAGATAACCTACGCCATATTTCTTAAACACTATTGGTAAACCTTACGTTAGAATATCGCAACTTCAACAAGCTTACTGCGACGTGCAACATTTGGCATTTGGTGATTTTCATAAGAAATAAGAATAAAAATAATGTTTAATTTAGAGGTATCACTTTAAGGTACCAAAGCATATTTTTCTACATGGCAAAGCAATCTATAAGCTATTTTGAGCTATATTTCTCAATAATTATGTACCTAAAATGTTGATGTATTCTGTCAATGCATATGTTACTCCAAGGGAAAATAATAGTTATTCATTATAAGTGCAATTTCTTAAAGTTTATTTTTGCATAAAATATGTTGTAATAATTGAACTGACTTCCTTTTACCAGTGTTGATGAGATAAGTAATAGTAGGAGAATATTGGACTACTTGAGTATTCCAATTTGTTTGTTGGAATGTTTATTGAATGGATCATATGACGTTATGACCATTTACAATCAACTTTATGGGTTACCTATCAGGCACGTAATTATACTAATATAAATATATATATATATATATATAAAATTTTCTTGAATATACAAAATCTGAAGCCAAAGAAGTTTAATTTTCTTGTTTGAAAACATTCCGACAAGATATGTTAAGTGTCCCACACAGCTTCCTTTGTAAAAATCAAAAGATAAAAATTTCACTCGAAGACCTTTCTCTTGAAGACCTAATATTTATTACTCACGTTGAGAAAAATCTTTTGATTAATCTTTGGTAATTTAAAAGGAATCGTCCAATTGGATTGGTTTCCTGTTGTGTACTTTGACTTCAGGGATTACTTTCACGTGTCTGAACATCAGGAAACTAATCTCTCGTTTGTCTCCTTATTATACCTTTTACAAAATGTTATATATAATTCAAAAGGCATAGTTGGTTGTTAATCCATTACCACGGGAGGGGTAACGATAAATATATAGTGCTATGTTCTTTGGGATCTTGTGAAGTGTTTTCCTTTCAATACTGAACACTTGCTTCAATTAAGAACTCGTTTTCCAGATGCAAGGTTAAATAATAATCTTCGTGTTTTTTTGGTGGTTCTTAGCCTTATTGAAGGTACTGAACTCTGGTAGTTTCAGATATACAAATAATGAAGAGCTTCCTGATTAGAAAAATTTCATATGATTTTTAAAAATTTAAAACAAAGGTATATACTTATTCGTGCACAAAATAAACCTACACAAAATCACACAACAAGGATATCAAAATATGAAATTTACATACAAAACGTAACAATGAACATTTACTGCAAGTCAATGCAACTTTTGCTCCTGCCTTCTTTAAGCAGCTTGACTTTCAAAAATAGCAATCTCGTATGATTAGTGCAACCACGTATAAACCTTTTATTCGGTTTTACTTCTATAATCCTCGAAAAGGATTTCTAACAACTATATATTGTAACAAAGTGAATCAAAATCTCAAGGAATTTCTTAGCTGCAGGAGGGTACACTATGATTTGATGACACCGGAACGGTGAGAACGTTGTTGCTCTGAGGAGTTGCAGTTGAAATTGACTCTCCTAAATGTATATGATGTCGTTGAGGTATTCGTCTTTGATATCTTCTGTCACAAGAGTGAACTTATACGCCTATCTCAACCATGCCTGCTTTTTCTCTTTAAAAAATAGTTTTCTTACAGTAAAACGTGTATATGAATTACGTTACCATACAAAATAAATATAAGTGCTTTTGGTAAAGAAACATTGTAATAGATGTAACTAAAAGATGTATTAATACGCATATGACAGTAGTTTTTGGCACAAAATATAATATATATAAATGTGTGAGATGTCCAGTACCTAAAAAATAAGCTGTTCTTTGAAAATGTACATTGAAAAGATAAAGTACAAGTATGCGCCTCACACATGTCAAATCTCTTCTGACTTTTGAAACATGTTCTTCAAGATATTAAATCTTTAGCTGTGATATTCATAAGGTAACTTAGTTATTAACAGTGTATCTATTATATTTTCAGTGTTTGCTTACCTATTTTTTTAAGTGTTTGTTCATTTATTTTCAATGTGTTTGTTACCATAACAGCTATATTTTTCTGTATGTAATTTTAAAAGTGACAACAGAATCAAGGTTTTCAGGTATTTTTCTTGTGTTTTGTTTAATGTTGACTTTTGTTCAAAATTTATTCACTTCCTTATTAACATAAATCTTTTCGTATTTCATCCTACTTTTTTGGGGGTTTTGACGTTATTTCTCCCCGGTAACTGGGGCTCAGACGGTGACCTTCACAGGACTTTCATTTCAGTAGTGACGAATTTCTTGGCCGGATGCTCTTCCTGACGCCAACCAATGGCTTTCTCTGTTCATAAAGTTCCAAATTGTTTTCGCGTGCTCGGAGAATCGAACCCGAAACCTCTTGCTTACGGTGCAGCCTCACGCTGTAGTAGTTTGGCTCTATACTTTTACTTTAACGGATGGTGAGTTCAAATTCCTCGGTTTCATGAAAACGTATTGTGGTAGAGCTGCTAATTCTTATTATATTTACAATCATGAAAGTGCTGCTGAGCATTGGAGACTACTGGATGCTATTCTGGGCTTTAATGGTTGTCACGTTGAAGACTAATATATATATATATATACATATATATATATATATATATATATATATATATATATATATATATATATATAGAGAGAGAGAGAGAGAGAGAGAGAGAGAGAGAGAGAGATTACATGCATGAACACTTCCATACTACTTGGTTTTTTCTTCTTTTAGGATTTTACCATGAGCAGAGCCGGAGAGACAGAGACGCATATGTTAATGTCTATCTGAATAAAGTTATATCTTGTAAGTTTTCAATGATCTTTTACTGTTAAACATACAAAGGTTTTACAATATTACCGACAGAAGGGAAACTCCGGACAGTTTACGTATTATTATTGCACGTATTATGCATATGTTGCCTCACAGCTAGAAAAATTAGTAACAAGCCTGGAAGATTAGACGTGGATCCTATTCAATGGACGTAAATACCCAACAAGAATTAACACCCAAAACCACCCATTCAAATTTAAGTCAGTCACAGTATCAGAAACTCTTAAAGTACTAAAAAATATCCGTAGATCTAAAAAAAGTCATTTCATAAATATTCCAGCAACAATCATCAAAGTTGCAGCCGAAGACTTGGCAGCTCCTCTTTCATTCCTGATAAGATACAGTGCTAAAGGTGTAATTTGTTTAACAGCTAAAAAGCTGCTAATGTAACACCTTCATATAAAGTTGTTGCAAATGATTCATTTAATAATCATCGACCCATATGAGTTCAAAATGTTACATCAAAAATTTTCGAAAACTGCCATTAAACCAACTATCACCTTATCTTGAATATACTCACATCTTGACCAAAAATCAGTGTGGGTTTTCCCGTGGACGTAGTACCAAACAATCAATAAGTTGGTGGACAGAATACGTCAAATATCGACAAGTGAAAACATACTGGGGTACTTTACATGGATTTTTTAAAGGCTTTTGATATTCTGAACCATCCCTGTATTTTACACAAATTACCTCTCTATGGCATATTTTGCACTGAGTTGAATTGGATCATAGATTATCTATTCAACATAAATCAATATTTCAATTATAAAGGCATATCACCATCACCTGAAAAAATCATCAAAGGAATACCTCAAGGTTTAATACTGGGACCTTTGCTCTTTATTACTCTGATAAATGATATCCCATGTCAAATTTTACAATATTCGAGAAGCTATGATAGAAGAAAAGAAAATTTATAATTTCTACCATATCACCAAAATCAGTTGTGGAATCCAACTGAAAATCATTCACAGAAGAAAACCGTATCACTTCAACAAGTCTCCACCAGAACTCTAAAAAGACGTTTTCAGGGCAATAGCATTCTCATTCATCCACAAATTAGACCTCTCACTCTAGGTAGATACAATATCAATCGGCGAAAAAAAATCAAACTAGTTTAGGTTTACGAATCTGGTTATCTCATAAAATTTGTACACTATTTTCTTATTGTCATATGTAGTAAACAAGATATGGAATACAAGGTGCACAAGTAAATAATAAATACACTTATTGGAAAAACGAAGTCTGATTTTGTCGCCTTAGTTTGATTTTTATAAAAGCAGATCTAAAAAACTACATNTCTTGGTTACTGTGCAGTTGCACTAACCATTAAGCCACGGCTCCTCGAGATATGTGGATGTTCATTGCCATGGCAATAACACTTTCGACAATCATTGCCCTCAAGACTTATATCTACAAAGTAACCTGGTTTACACTTTTCACAGAATTTTCCATTTAAGTGGTCTTTCTGGCTGTAAAACAAATGTGGTTTGTCCATTTTTGCTCTGCTCTTAATGCAGGTATCTCACACCTCCTCACACATCTCTCCAAGTATTCTGGTTGGAGAGCTAAAAAAAGACCAAGATATAAATGAATCAATTTTGCATTTGATAAACTCAAAACCTTTGGAAATTTGTCTTTCCGACCATTGAGGAAAGAAAACCAAAAGATAGCGGTTTTAACTCTTCCAACAACAATATAAAGCAATTATTCAGCTTTCTTACTAAAGTAATCTTTGAAATATTAAACATGAACACCGATACATTACACCTCGACGCTTTGTAAAAAGTTGAATATTGCTTGGTATGTTTGTGGCCAGGAATGCAAAATGAAAAACAAAATGTCCAGTTTGAGGAGTAGAAAATTTACTTACAAAATAATAGCTGTTTCTTTGACGATCAATTTTTACTGTAAATCAACCTCTGCCTATTTTTAAGTATCGTTTTAACAACAGGACGTTTGAAAATTGTATTTTATGCATTGAGTTCAAATAAATGGAACAGAGATATTGTAAAGTAAAGTTAAAAGAAGCTGAGTGGCCATTTTTTTAATTATAAAATTATACTGGATAAACAAAATGACACCTGCAAAGCATTTTAAAACCCTAAAGAGTATCATCTTATGTATTGAAATGGTAATAAAATATTTCTCTTCTTTCTTAGACATACTCATTCATAAAAGAATCAATTTAGCATGTTTGTGTCTTTATCACAAAGCAAAGGACAAGACGCTATTTAGCGCTTTCTTTTTAGCCATATCAACACGCCACCAAGACGCATCTGCCCTATTGTTGAAAACAATAAGATCATTAAATGAATTTTATGTCATTAAAAAAATAAATATTTTCATAGAAAAATGAATTAAAATTGCGTTGAATATCTCCTTAGATGATTAAGAACCTGATAAAGCAAACACCAATGGGTTTCTACTACCATTGGTTTACGTAGAGTCAAAATAACACCAACCTTTTAATCTTATTAGGAAAATGTTAGAAAGACTAGAAAGAAAGAAAGTTAGTGGTGTCAAAAATATTGAATTAAATGAAAACTAGAAAAAGTTACCACACCATAAAAATATATAAGCCACAAGGCTCTTTCTGTCGTAAAAACCCACTTCATAAGTGTTGCAAGCCTCTGGAGTTGAAAAGCAACTAGATATTTACCAATATAATTCTAGCTTATATAAGAAATGATGCCACGTTCTAATGTCAAGTTCTAATGCCAAGTTCTAATTTAAGGTATAATGTAATGTGTCCAACAGATGAAAAATATATGAGGAGAGAGAAGAAAAAAAAGCTTAACGTAGGGACATATACTTCATTCTCAGTCATTCTACGTTTTCATCGAGATGATGTAATTAGTTTTTAAATGTTCACTTCAACACCTTGTGATTATTAAAATGTGTGTATAAAACACACACACACACACATATATATATATATGTTTATTACATATATATATGTATATTACGTATATTACATTATATCACATTATATTATATTATATTATATTATATATTATATTATATTATATTATATTATATTATATTATATTATATTATATTATATTATATTATATTATATTATATTATATTATATTATATTATATTATATTATATTATATTATATTATATTATATTATATTATTATATTATATTATATTATATTATATTATATTATATTATATTATATTATATTATATTATATTATATTATATTATATTATATTATATTATATTATATTATATTATATTATATTATATTATATTATATTATATTATATTATATTATATTTTATTATTTACCATTAGATAGATAGATGATGACAGAATAGGTTAATAAAAACTCTGCAGCAGATGAAAGTAATAAGTTTAGTTAATGATGATAGGAAACAGAATTAAGTTGTATTACAGCAATGAAGCAACTACACCTTCACTATCTAAATTCTAAAATATCACAAATTTCAAAATATTCAAAACCCAATTGGTATGTCAGAAAAAAAAGACAGCGGCTTTTTTTTTATTAATACTTGATCGATTGATTTAATGATGAATGACCCTAATCAAATGGTAGGCATCCCACTATTTACTGACCCACTGGGACGATTCTAATGCATAAATTTTTTAATACTCACAATGTTTTGACAGGGGCAACTCTTCTGAAAACAGTATGACTTGGTAATTGTTTCCATAGATAAAAATTCATTCCCATAAGCCAACTGGTATTGCAGGTGAGATCTCGGCTTCGTGGACTGTGAGCTTGGCAGGATGCACAGAAAATTCCTTAAGTGAACAAAGAGATCTTTTTAATTGAACTGGTATGAGCATAAAAAGCAATAAAGGTGCATAATAATTATTGTTGGTTGGGCATATCTGGATAATGATGTCGTGGGTTATTAATCAATATATTTATAGTATACTCTAGTATACTACAAATATATAATAAATAATAAATATATAATATTACTGTATATTTATAGTATACTTTAGATATCTTTCAATCCGGGTGCTTTACATATAGCAGTCTATTTTAGACACCATACACTTAAAGGCACCATGTTGAATTATAATAGCTAGACTACTCTAATATAGTGATAATAATGGTAATAATAATAGTAAAAGGAAGAATAAGAAAAAGTAAAAGAAACGAAGAAGAAGAAGAAGAAGAAGAAGAAGAAGAAAAAACACATAAAACAGAGCACGAACACCACTAATAAAACGTAAATAGCAATAAAAGTCAATTCTTATACCTTTTATTTTTAAGCGTTTCAAAATTTCTTATTACTTTATTATCAAAATCTTCCAGCTCTGCAATAAGTTTGGTATGAGTTGTCATCATTGCCAGTAAATTTGGTCTACCTGTTCCATTGAATTCCTAAAAGGGAGAGTCCTTATTTTCTCTAATATTGATAAACAATGTTCTGCCTGAGTGCTTGCAACACATGTAGTCAGTGCTATCTGTACTAGTTTGAAAACGTTTGGAAATGTTTCTGTGAGATTATAATTCAAAAACAATGAATGAAAATCTGTAACTTTAGTTAAATGTCTGAGTAGTGCATCATAATAAAAAAAATTCCGTTCACAGTCTTTTTTTGATAAAGCCTTCGAACAAGCAACTGTCACGCTTTCTTTGAGAATTTAGTATGAAAATTAATGAAAGGTGAAGGGTTTGTCGGCTTGAAGGCCTCTACATATTCAGTGTTTGTAAATCAATCACTTAATTGAAAATAAATCAAATCGCATGCTTCCTTTGTAGCAGAGCAGACCTCTTCAAAGCGATAAACTTAAGTCTGCCTTTTACTCGGACAGTACACCATCAACTGCATCTTTCTTCCTGAATGGTTTCAATGTTAACTGCATCAGAGTGCAATGCTACAACTAAGACTGAAATATTGAAAACAAATACTCGATGTTGGAAAAAAGTAATGGAATAGATCAGAGAAAAAAAATTTTAATTCCTTATGCCATCTTCGTCCTTAAAATTGGGACGCATTCTCCGTCTAGAAAAAATAACCAGCCAATCACATGGAGCCATGATAAAAAAACCCACATCCGTTCAAAGAACTTTGCTGGCAGCGTCCGTTCTTGAGATGAGAGAAAATAAGTGGATCAAGAAAATGTGGGCCCCGGACGGTGACATAAGTTACCAAACTCAGCCAGCGAAAAGCTGGGACACAATGAGGGAGGAAGAGAATGATTGGTTACAGTATATGTTGTATAATGCAGGGGGTGCCCCCTTCGTTGAATACAAATTATTAACATTGAAACCGCCCGTTTTTAAGTTTTCGTTACGTATTCAACAATAAAAGTATTGAACTTTAGTGGACTAGAATGGTTCTTGTTTGCTGTCTGTCAAGAAACGAGAATTACAGTATCACAACAGTAGCTTTGCCAGGTGTCTCAATCAATTGAGAGTTGTTGTATAAAGTGATTTAAAAATGAAAAATGTGATAAACAGATGGAAGGCAATATGACAAAAACTCTATTTGGGCAAGGCCTATCTGTAAAGAGCCACAGGCAGGTAGGGCAAGGTCTCACTTGCCTCGCCTTATGCTCTGCCACTGATACAAAGGTCTCTTCGTCATTAACTCTTTTCAATATATTGAATGACTCGTTGTAAATACAGAAAAATACCAATGAAAAGCGGGTAAAAACGTGTGGAAACGCAATACAGAACTTTGCTTTTTAACTTTGCTTTACCAACAGCAACAATGATAAGGAAAACAAAACATTCCTCTGCTTTACAAGTTTTAAGTTTCAAGTTTTATTTTTATTCGGTACAAGTTATTGCTCAGTGTGGTAAAACAACACTGGACAATAATTTGCGCAACAAAAGGAAGAAAAAAGATGTTCTTTATGTCATGTTATTCACTTAAAGATCCAAACGGCAAAAAAAGTAGGCAACAATATAGTCAATCAATGAAAAAAATTTGATAGTTATGACTACAAACGTAGTACGAAAAGTCAAACTTGAGTAGGACAAAATCGACATGGAAATTTGTTTCGAATCCTAGTGAAATAAAGAAAGTAAGTTAGCTAAAAAATTTAAACATTGATTTATTTTTGACAATTATTTTTAGGTACTGAGAGACAAAATTGCTTTCTTGGTTTTTGGCAGAATAGATAAAGATAAAGAGGAAGTTGTGTTGAGTTAAGTTTTTTGTCATCTTCGACAAACCTTCCCCTTTTAGTGTAGAGTTACAATTTTTTTTGTCTCGTCAGTATTAATGAGATACTCATTTCATGACAGTCCATTCTGTGTGACACACAATTTACGATCTGAAGAGAAGGACTAAATCATACCAAGTACCCTCCCATGCATCCCATAACCAGAATTCTCATGAAATATGCAAGCATGCCAAACCTTATCATCAAATCCCTTGGAAATATTTAGAGCCAAAGGACGTCCTTCATCAGACTTGTCCATGAACTTATAGACATGTTCTGTAATTACAGTCAAAAATTCATCAGTAGAATGAGATCCTCTAAATTCGTACGTAACCCTAACCCTAAATCCGTACTGAACATAGCTTCTCAAGAATTCTACCAGTGTATTGGCGGTAAATCGTAAGGTCTTATGAATGGCAGACAACGAAGACGTACAGGTCGATAAGTGAAAGATGCAACACTTGCATCTTTGAAGACAAGGACAAAATGAAATATTAAAGAGGGCGGAAATCAAGATTAATTTAGGCCATTATTTAAAAGCAGGGACAGCAAAAGAGATGTGTTTTGGAAATTGTTTTAAACACTTTTTAAGAAATATCTTCAAAATCATTGGAAATGATCTGAAGTATTGAGTAATTTTCTCATGATTACCTTCCTAGCCTCTATATAGCTACGAATAATAGTTAATAATATCAGTAACAATACATTTTTAATCTGTTGCATTAGACAATCCAGATGGTTTAGAATATGGATAAAAGTAACTGATTTTTTTTATTTGCTTCCCCGCAAACATTCTTTGACCAAATAAATAAAATCTAGATGCTAATTTGACCTAATATGTTCAATATACCCTTGTACCATTCTCTTTGTTTGTGCATATATATTTGCGTGTGCAAATTTTTGCGCTTGTGTTTTGTTTATTTCCTGGAAATTGTTTTCTGACAATAATTTGAAGTAAAAAAGGCTACTCTTTTCTAATTACCTTGGCTGCAAAGGAAATGCTGTAACTTATGGGATTGGTTTTTTAAAGCTGAAAAAAAATTTTTTTTCATGACATACATGCCAGGTGGTGTAAAGACTGAAATTTGTATCTGAAATATGAGGCTTTATATAGCAACATGTTGTAATATTTAGCTAAAAAACTGGAAAAGAACGTAAATAACATTTGTGAAGTAAAACATTCATTCCTTTATGGACTTATCTTCCAAGTACAAAGATCATAAGGAAAATTCCATACTACACTGACAGCATTTCTTTGTGAAATGTCGTACTTAAGGATACGAATTAAACATGAGCTGCGATACATAGTACTAAAAACAATACTGAAATATATGTTTAAAGATACGAATTAAACATGAGCTGCGATACATAGTACTAAAAACAATACTGAAATATATGTTTAAAGATACGAATTAAACATGAGCTGCGATACATAGTACTAAAAACAATACTGAAATATATGTTTAAGGATACGAATTAAACATGAGCTGCGATAATAGTACTAAAAACAATNCGATACATAGTACTAAAAACAATACTGAAATATATGTTTAAGGATACGAATTAAACATGAGCTGCGATACATAGTACTAAAAACAATACTGAAATATATGTTTAAGGATACGAATTAAACATGAGCTGCGATACATAGTACTAAAAACAATACTGAAATATATGTTTAAGGATACGAATTAAACATGAGCTGCGATACATAGTACTAAAAACAATACTGAAATATATGTTTAAGGATACGAATTAAACATGAGCTGCGATACATAGTACTAAAAACAATACTGAAATATATGTTTAAGGATACGAATTAAACATGAGCTGCGATACATAGGACTAAAAACAATACTGAAATATATGTTTAAGGATACGAATTAAACATGAGCTGCGATACATAGTACTAAAAACAATACTGAAATATATGTTTAAGGATACGAATTAAACATGAGCTGCGATACATAGTACTAAAAACAATACTGAAATATATGTTTAAGGATACGAATTAAACATGAGCTGCGATACATAGTACTAAAAACAATACTGAAATATATGTTTAAGGATACGAATTAAACATGAGCTGCGATACATAGTACTAAAAACAATACTGAAATATATGTTTTACAATGGTAGCAGAACAGGAAACTAAAGCTAATTTTTAACACGACATGACATGAGAAAGGAAGGTCATCTTTCTTTTGGCTAGTGTGAAATGTGTCTTTATATATTTTTTTTGAAGAAAAGCATGCATTTCTTGATCGAGGAGGTAACAAAGATGGATGGACAGTTGAAGAAGTGAACCAATAAAATACACTAGACTAAACTGAAAAAGTAAGTGAAATAGTAGATTTTGTAAATAGGAGATAACTCGTATGGACAGGCATTTATCGATCTGACAAAACAATGAGTGCAAGAACTTATTGAGGAAAGGAAAACGTGCTGGAGCACGTTTTCCTGACAGAGTGGGCTACATATTGAAAGTAAAAATATTTTATAGGACAAAACTGCTTAGAAAGATATCTATTAAATATGTCCCAATAAAATCAGCTTTCAGAACTTAACATTGAATATCTCATTTTATGGTAATTACTTAACATTACACTTTAAATTAAAAAATTAAATCTATGGTAAATTTCAGGGTTTAGAAAAACTAAATGCCTTAAAGCTGTACCATTAAAAAGCAAAGATAAAGCAGTTCTACGCGGTTTCCCTTTCCTGCCATCTGCACACAAAGCATGTTGACTAATTGAATTTTTTATGTAATATCAACTAAACGAGGAAAAGAGACAATTTAGTCCCCATGACATGGAAAAACACCCAGTATGAGTATCCTACTTAAAAGCAAGAAATCTTTATGTATATAAATATATTACAGAATCAATGATAACTATTTAAACCAGCATTGTTTGGCATGAATAGATTGATATCTTAGCTATGCTTATTTTCTCCGTTTCTCATACATTATTCATTTGTTTACACTTCATGGCAGATTCTGTCGTGAAGCCTTGTTGATTGACATCCTCACTAAATCTTGAGCCCGTTCTCTTTTTGAAGATTTAGCAGATTTTGTACCGGTTAAGTAATGTACTGTTCCCACAGTTTTGTAAAAATTAAAATCCCCCAAAATCCCCTTAACAAGTTTAACAGCAGGAAAGAAGAAGGATTTTCATTTGAACATGCTTATACAACAGTTTTAACTCAAACATTTGCACAGAAAATGGTTAACACTGTCATTCACAGTCAGGAAGCAAATGTGTTTTTAATACTTTATGCAATTACAACAAACTAACTAGAACGCTATTTGCTCTCTGCTTCACTTTTTATCTATCCAATATTTTGTATTTTATTTGATAACACTAAGAGATGTGGTGCTTGCCAAACTTTTTCGTGGTATTTAGAGAGTGAGGTACATTTTGTCACCATGAGTATTGTGAGCACTTCATAAAAAATCTTCTATTGGGACAATTTAATAAAAAAGGAAGTAAGCAAGAGAAGATACCCTGAGTAAAGATATAAAACTGCATCTGCTTGGGGAGTTTGGACGAGGATTAATAAGGTTTCGATTACCACTATTACTTCATGGTCAAACTCGGACCCATCTTGAGACCAAGCAGTACCGAGTTGACATCCATCGGTGTTGTCTGTCTCTTGGTTGGAAAACCTGCTAGAAATTGTCTCTCGACAGAAACACCTTTAGAAGTAAATGGATCAGTCTATCAGCCATGCCTTATTACTCCTTCTTCTCCTTTGGTCTGGTTTAGAGGATCTTTAGAATTTTTGTTTTCCAGACTAATGTGTCCAAGTGCCGATTTTCTCTCTTTTAATTAAAAGAGAAAAAAGCGGCAGTTGTGCGCAGTTGTTTTTCACAAGTTGGGGGAAGCAAATAGAGCAATTTTCTGGTTACTGCTCGATCTGATACCACCTGGAAGTTAGAACCAAGAAACGCTTAGTACTGTTTGATGAAGTTGTTCTATCAAGAGTTGTAAGGTATCACAGTAGTTGTAGTGCCATGCAGCGTATGAATCAGTTTCTCTACTACTACTTCGAATGAAAAATCTTAAAGCCACTGTTATTAAGAAGACAGCTTTCCCTCAGTCTCTTTGTCTGTCTTTCTTTGTCTGTGTCTGTCTGTCTGTCTCTGTCTGTCTCTGTCTGTCACTGTCTATCTGTTTGTCCACCCCTCTCTTTCTTTCTCTCTCCCCTACTCTCTCTCTCTCTCTCTCTCTCTCTCTCTCTCTCCTTATTTATTAATATGTTTTTCTCCTTTCTGATTATTTCAGTACATGATAACAAAGATCAGAAAATTAAAGTCTTATTTTTATCGTAAGTTGTTTTGTTTTTCATTAATCAAATTTCACACATGTCCAAACGATTGCTAACAAATATTTTATCGTCTTTGTTTGATGTAAAAATTGAAAGTTATTTTACAGTGTTAAGAATTTCTTCAATAATAATTAAGAACTTAGAAAATGTTGTGTTCTCGTACAGTCCTATTGATTAAAGTGAGTAATAGTTAAGTCTGCCATTTGAACTTAAATAAAGTCTTACTAATTTCGGGTGATGTAGTAGGAAAGAAGAGCCAGAATCCAAAAGATAAAAAACCCGCAACAGTAAATATTATAAATCTTTAATAAAGAGATAATTCATCACACTGTGTTTCAGCAGTAGTGACAGCTACATATGTGTATAGAAAAAGAAATATTTGACACTAATTTTAATTTGAAACTAAATCGTTTTAAATTTCAACAAAGTGAAAAAAGTAGGACAGAGCTGGGATGGGAGGAGTAAACAGCTGTTGTCAAACCAAAGTGTTTTTCTTTGGTTACAAAAGGAATGACTACTTAGGGAGCTGAAATGAAATCGAGAAGTTTCTGGGAGGACTCAAAAAATTAGGGCGGGAATAAAAAATTATAAAAATAAATAAAGCATTAAAAAAGTGTCACTTTCAGTTTTTTATTTAGAATAGTCGTCCCAAATCGGCCAGTTTTGTGCGTTGTAGTTAAGGTTCTTCATTTCAAAATAACAAATTTTACATAATCTCTAGAACAATCTTATTTGAAAGACATTTGTCTTTTATCTTTTCTCTCTCTCTCTCTCTCTCTCTCTCTCTCTCTCTCTCTCTATCTATCTATCTCTCTTTCTGGCTGTCAAGGCAAGGTTTTTCTGCAGCCTAGCTATTATGATACAGAATGATGATTAGATCCCTGGGCTACCATAGACTGGGGGCAGAAGAGGGGGCAGAAGGAATAATTGAACAGAATACCAATTTTTAGTTTTCCTCTACTTTAGCGGTTAAGGTGCAATCTAAAAAAAATGACTTTAGCAGCATTATTCTTTTCAGACTAACTAAAAGAATCAGAACTTTTACTGCCACACAAGATTTTATTGTCCATGGAAGATCTCAAATGCGTATGCTGAGATGGTCGCTTGGAGTTACAAGAAATATATGATCAGAAATGAAAGGATCAGAGGTACCATCGGGGTATGTGACATTGCAGGGGAAGTTGAGAGATACACGGCTAAGGTGGTATGGTCATGTGCAAAGGAGGGACGAGGATCACATTGCTAAAGCAGGGAAGGCCAAGGAGAAGATGGAGGGACTGTATGGGAGATGACATAAGGGAATTGGGTTGACCAAGCAAGATACATGACCGACGTAAGTGGAAGATGTCAATTCGCTCTGGCGACCCCTGAAAAGGAAATGCCGAAGGAAGAAGAAGAAGGAAGGCCTCAAAGCATTCTTCATGCAAGTTGAGTTGTTCCATGGTACTGTTCGAACAGTACTGCATACACATAAGCTTCAGCTAGCAACCAAACTTTGTAAGCAAATCGAATTGGTTTGCTGCCAATCCTTTGCTTGCTTCTGCACGTATTCCAATATGGAATCATTGATTTATCGATTGATTTGTTTGTTTGATTCATGGAGTACTTCAAAAACTTGTGGTCAAGTTTTTGATCAGTGGAAGAAGTTTTGCAAACTTATCAGTTTAGTCCAGATTCAAGTTATTGCAGAGATACAAGTTTCGAAGGATTTTTTCAGAGTTATTTCGTGATATTGAGTCGGCCATTTCTTGAACAAAAGTAGCTGGTGACTTATTCCAATATAAACGGCAATCAGGCAGCTTATGATATCCACTCGACAATCATCATCATACTGTGCCGAGCCGATGCGCGTTGGGGATCATGCTCCTCACATCGTTCTGTCTCCAGTAGCTTGAATGGTCTTACTATTCTTGTGTGTTCATATCCATGATGTAAGATCATCCAGCATTTTTTTCTTTCGTTGTCTCCCAGGGCACCTTTTCGCGTTGATCCTTCCAGTTGTCACAAAGATTTCCAGGCCTCCTCGTCCCATCACATGACCAAAGAATGTTTCCTCCCTTTTCCGTATGTTTCTCAAGAGTGTTTTTTTTCGTTTCTGCCTCCTTTACGACTTCAATACTTGTTTTCTTTGCTGTCCATGGGATTTTCAACATTCTCCGAAGAAACCACATTTCTGTTACTTCCAGTTTCTTTCTGATGTTGGCTGATATTGTCCATGCTTCGCATGCATATAATAGGATGGGCTTAATATAACATTGCAGTAGTGTTTTTCTGACTTTAACCGATAATTTCTTGTTTGTTAGGAACTGCTTCATATTATGGAAATATGTTTTTGCTTGGCCTATTCGGTTTCTGATTTCTGTTTCACATTTTCCATCCTCTGTGATCAGGGACCCTAAGTATTTGAATTTCCTCACTTGGGCCAACGTTTTATCATTTATTTTGATGTTAAATTTTGGTATGGTCTCTTTTCTTGAAATTACTATTGTTTCTGTTTTCTTGACACTCAGGCCCATTTTGTCACTTTCTTTTACAACACCATCCAGCAGAGGCTGTAGATCTTTTTCATTCTCTGCAATTAATGCGGCGTCATCAACATATCTTAGGTTGTTGTTATTGTGTCCGTACACGCTGATTCCCGGCATTCCTTCTATATTTCTCATAACTTTCTAGCTGTATATTGCGAATAGATAGGGTGACAAGACTCAACCTTGTCTCACTCCTTTTTTTATATGTTGATAATCACTTACTTCTTTTTTATTTCTCAAAGCGGCTGTCTGCTCCCAGTACATATTTCTTATGATTCTCAGGTCTTTACCATCAATGTCCAGCTTTTCTAATATGTTCATTATTTCTATGTGCCTCCCCTTGTCAAATGCTTTGGTGTAATCGATAAAGCAAATGTAAAGATCTTTTTGCATTTCCAAGCTTCTCTCCATGAGGGTCTTCAATAAACATATAGAATTTGTTGTTCCTTTCTCTTCCACAAATCCGCATAGTTCTTCTGCTATCCCTTGTTTGATTTTGTTCCTTGCTCTCATCATCAGAATCCTCAGTAATATTTTGGTAATGTGGCTCATTAGATTGATAGTACGGCGAGGCTCACATTCTGCTGCTGCAGGTTTCTTAAATAATATAATAAATATCGACTTTTATGTCTGTTGGGATATGACCGCTGTTGTATACATCATTTAGAAATTCGGTAAGTGCTGACACCCCTAAGTCTTCGAGTAGTTCTAACATTTCTATTTATACAGTCTGGACCTGCTGCCTTCCCCGTTTTCATCTTTCTCATTGCTTGTTTTAATTCTTCTCCCGTAATTGGTGGTCATTCAAAGTTCTTAATAATAGGTTTGTCCTCTGATCTGATGTCATCGTACAGTTCACCTATGTATTCTGACCATCTTCCTAGAATTTTATCCTTTTCCATAATGATCTACCCATCTTTGATTTTATACACCCACTTGATGACCATGTCTTTTTGCTTCCCATCTCTTTTATCTTATTGTAGACCCTTGTTGGATCATGGTTATAGCAGACTTAAATTTCTTCACACTTTTCATCTAGCCATGCTTCCTTAGCTTCATTGCATTTAATTGTTATTTCTTTGTTGAGTCTTTCATATTCAGCTTTCTTGCCTTTGTTTGTTCTTCTTTTTTCCATCATATCTGAGATTTTTTGTGTCATCCATTTCTTCTTTGCTTTTTGTTTTTTCTATGGAATCACTTCTTTGGCTGATTCTGTAATAGATTACTTGAGTTTCAGCCATTTTTCTTCTATATCCTGGGTGCTCTGTAATATTTCAAATCTGTTCTTTACTGTAACTCGATATTGTTCTTTTACTTCATGGTTTGTCTTTCAAACTTCAAGGTCTAGTTTGATATTTCTTGGAGCTTTCTTTACCTTCTTCAATTTGATTCTCACTTTTGCAACTACAGGGTTGTAGTCACTATAGCAGTCAGCTCCCGGGTGTGATTTAACAACCAAAACAGAATGTTTGAACCTGTTGTTAATCAAGATGTAATCAATCTGGTTTTTGGTGTTGTTATCTGGGGTCTTCCATGTCCATTTTCTTCATGGATGTTGCTCAAACCAAGTATTGGTAGCTGTCATGCCGTTAGCTTCACCCCACCCTATCAGTGTTTCACCCCTTTCATTCTTATTGAGGCATGAGGACCAATGATGTTGTTGTGTCTCTCTTTCCCGACTTTTGCGTTAAAATCTCCCTGTACATTCACTACATCTTGAAACTTGCAGTATGACATCGCAAGGTCTAGAGTGTCATAATATGATTCCATTTCCTTTTTCATCTGTGCTGTCTGTGATCGAGGCATAGACTTATATGATGTTAATGTCAAAACGTTTTCCGCTGAGTCTTATAAGTAGTACCCTATCTGAGATTGACCAGTGCCCCTTTAGTGTTTTGGCTTTTTCATGATCTAAAATTAGCCCGACTCCTCTTTCATGCTCATCATCCCCAGAATATATGATGGTATAATTGTCGGATTTTATGACTCCTGCGCCCGTCCATCTGACCTCGCATAAACCCATGATGTTAATATTCATTGTCTTCATTTCATTTTTGATGTTCTCTAGTTTCCCTTTCTTAAACATTGTTCTGACATTCCACATGGCGATTTTCATGATCTTGTTGTTTCTCCACGCAGTAACTGGATGACGGTCGGGTGACACCTGGTGCACATGGCAATCCCTACCGGACGAGGATGCTCCGATGGAATCTCCATTCACGTCGTTGTTGCTTAACAATTGAGTGTGTCGAGTATGATTTTCTAGGGAATGCTACAACAATGGTTTCCCCTTACCTTCTGCCAGTTTGTGTACGGCATCTCCGTTAACCTTTGCCTAAACAGGCTTACCCAAAAGGCCGTGGGGCATATATAAACCCATAGCTAGGTGCCCTAGCAGGTGTTACCCCTCCGGGCCAGAGAGGACCTGGGAGCAGTGGGGATTAACGGGCAGCTCCACTTTCTCCAAAACCTTTGCCTTATCAGACAATGGCCTCACCATCGGATGCAGCTTAGCATCATACACAAGACACCACTCAGCAATAGCATGCCTAACAGGCAAAATTTGTTACTCTTGATTTCAAAGTCAGTGTCATCTTTCTTTCTGTTCCGATATAAATTTTTTAAACGCACCAATTCAAGCAGCAGACAATCATCGAAGAATATCTCAGATAAACTTTATGAAGTGCTAACTTCATCAAGTTTAGGAAATTTTAGGGTGTTGGAAAATTTCTCTGGCACAACATCATGATTGGCCCAAGTCAAACTTTTTGCAGGGCGTTTTCAACATTGAGGTAGTCATCAGCATCAGTCTCTGCCGCATCTGTTGTAGATTCTGGTAAATTTGAATTGTCTTGTGTCTCCTCTAATTCAATTTCAAGAGGAGATTCGTCGTCAACATGATCGCCATAACCTACTCGGATTTCTTCACCGGCCAGCAGCTGATTACAGCTCGAGTAATTGAAAGCAGTCCCATCCTTGTTTATCCCCTGAAGGTTGTTTGGAAGATTTTTAATGGTAAAAAATCCATTCTCTTTTAATATTTGGATTATTTCATACACGTTATAGCATGTCCTGCGCTCCATCATAAAACATTCACTGATCTCAAGTACAACTACTGCTTTCATTCACAATGGTTGGACTGACCAGAGAACATGGGGATTGTGAGTAGTGACAGATTATGTTTGTATTCTACACTGCATGAATAGCATTTTCTAGTCAGTGAATTGATACCAAAGATTTATTAATGAGCACGTCTTGTTTTAAAACAACCCCGGTTGATAAATCCTGGTTAGAGGCCATTGAGAGTATTAACAGTACACTGTGGTCATCATTACAATATCCGTATGATGTTAGAGTCGGCAATTTTGTTTAAGCACATATAGTGATAGAAACGTTTTCACAAACGCTTCTGTAGACACTCCTAAAATAAAATAACATAGTTGTAATGCGGAGGCAACTTGCATGATTAAACGTTAAAAAGTCTCCTTTGACCGACAATCTTTGATCAGTGAGATCATGATACTGAGGTTGAGATGTATTCTCCAGGTGATGCCCATTAACCGTTACGGGAACATTTCTGAAATTAAGATATATGAACACAGCACCTAAACAACACAAACCGAGTGGTTGCCGTGGCTAATTAATATTCACTTTTTTAAAAAAGACATAATTTCTCTGATGTGCCTAAAGATTGTGGTAAATACTTAAACAGTTATCTAAAGTAGTTTCTCAAATTTCTCAGGAAAAGAAATTCAATTTTCCGTGAGAGTAAATCTTATTTCTCCTACCCAATGAATTAAATATATGTATTAATTCAGACATAGTGCAGATAAAAATAGATTTGGACTGACAAAAATAGCTCTGAAGAAAAAAATTAACTTAAACGCTTGTTCCTGCAGCAAGAAAATGTACATTAGTGGGTTGAGGAACAGCCAAGATTCAATTTAACTCCGTCTAAGGCTTCCCAAGCCAGGTTAAGAAAGAAGGAGGGGCCCTGCAAAAAAGGAAAACAGCAGAAATAGCAAGTGATGACTCATCCGGTGGACTTTCCAAGCGTTGAGTGAAAGCACCATCATAAACAGGGGAGATACAGGTGCCACAGTTTTTCAAACGATACCACTAGATGCTCTTATGTCAGCATGGATGGAAGCCACAAGGAATTCCATATCGTTAATTTGCAGGTTTTCTTTTCCAAACCTTACACAAGGTTTGGAACTTGAAATGTAAGACCAGTATGTTATTCAGAAAGTTACTTGAACTAATGTAGGAAATGAAGAAATATGAAGTAGAACTATTAGGAGTTAGCTAGACTAGGTAAACAGGTCAAGGGCAACTATCAAGTGATGTGGTTGAGGTTTTGTACTCTGGAAGGGCTGAAGAATATACGAGAGGAGTTATACTACTTTAGTGTCAAGAAATTAAATGACTAATCAACAATCAGAAAATAGAAAATCACAGGAACGCAAGAAGCAGCTGAAAGGAATGACACTAGGGAATTGTTCAGAATTGGCAAACAACTAAGTGAAAGGCACAGCTGTGTAATTCTTCCACTTAAAAGCAAGACAGGAAGCATTTTGACGACAGATAATTCACTTGAAGGCCAGATTAAGTTGGAAAGTTTGCCGATGCTTCAGGCGTTGGGTGTTTAGAGTATTACCATCTTTAAAGAGGAACTAGCAGAGGCTATCACGAAGATGGACGTTAACAAAACATCTGGATAAGACTCCACGAATAGTGAATTGCTGAAAATGCGCAGTAAAGCACATATTGCTCTACTTATGGTGATTTTCAACCAAATTTGGCGAAGCTTCTGCATACTTCCAGAATAAGTTAAAGGAGAGATCGTCAAGCTTCTCTGGAAAGGGGACCTTTCTGATTGCAGTAACTGGCGAAGTATAAATTTTTTTATCGTAGTTCTCAATAGGATATTGCTAAGATCTCAGAAAAGAACTAGCAGGGGTCCGAGAAGGAAGATTAGCCTAAAATTTCACACAAATAGTGCAATGAATTTTATCGATTTTGAAAAACGTTTTGTAGTTTTCATACGCAATCACATTAAAAGATAATGAAGTACTTTGGAATTTACCGAGAAAATGGACACAATGGTGAAATTCATCTAGAACAACCCAACTTGTAGATTCAAAACTGCATATGGTATGACAAAGGAGACAAAGGATAACTTGTATCTGAAGTGAGGTGAGGTTGCATCCTCTCTCCGTTCTTGTTTATTCCATGCATTAACTTTGTGGTGAGGAATCAAATGTCAAATGTTAACTTTGGAATTCCATGAAACAACAGTACAAATTTCAATGACCTGAGCTTTGGAGAAGATATCGAATTGAGAGCCAAAGATCATCAAAGGTGCCAGGAGGTCACCGCCAAATTTAAAAATGATAGTTCAAAAGTAGGGCTACACATCAGAGAAATTGAAGTCTTACCATGTAGACTGAAGAAAGCAAGTCAGACGTTTTGAGTTGATTAGACAAACCAAGCACAGCCCTTACTTCTATGTCACACCTCTGGTCGTTTGAACAAATAATCACTAAATTTAAGGTACAGCTTTATATGACAGTAGTGATATCCACGGCTGTGTATACAAGCAAACCTAGATAGGTATACAGAAGATAAGAAAGAAGCTCAATTATTTAACCTGAGAAACCTAAATAGGATTCTTGGCATTATATGGAGAGACGGATGACTGATGAAGAAGCTTAAAAGAGCACAGGGAAAAGAGAGTTGCATGAGATAGTGGACGAAAGAAGTTGAAAGCTCTCTGAATATGTACTCAGGCTGTCATCGAAAATATTTGATGGTCAAACAAATTTTGGAGGCTACAATGTGATAAAAGAAAAAGAGGAAGGTCAGCTCTAAGAAAGTAAGTCAACTTTCAGGATGACCTGAAATCCCGTGGGCTGCAAGCCCAAGATGCACAAGCTACAGTCAGCGACAAAGCTCTCTGGTGACTACTTCCTGCCCTATATGCTCCTCAGGACAGGATGAGTTAATGTTTAAGACCTAACATTGGATTTTTTATTTCTATTTCGACATTAGATATAATGAATGATTTAGAGGGTGATATTATAGTGTATATTTCATATAAAAAGATATCTGTTAGTGAGCTACAGGCAAATAAAAAGTAATTTGCGTATATACATATATATATATATATGCCTATTTATTTATTCATATATCAATCAGTTTGAAAATTATAGGTATTAGTGTCTTAAGTATACTATAAGATGAACCCAATAAGAAAGTTTAACTTCAGGCTTTACAGACAATAATATTTTCTCAGTTTACTTCACAAGCAACAAGATGGAACCAGATATTTCATTATTTTCGATTAAAGTTTACATACCTAAAAAAGCTAGTGAAATATTAGCTATCAGGAGTTCCTAATAGCCTGTAAACAAGACTCTTCCTTTATTTAGATTTTACACTGATGTTTGAAATTGTCTGTTATTTCGTTTATCTTCCAAGGTTAAGTTGGTAGCTATAATTAACGTCTTCTAGAACAATTCACTGATCTTTAGAAGGGATTTTTATAGACACTGTCAATGTAAACGATTTTATTTGTCAAATGTACTGCGTACCAACCATCAAAACCAGAAAATGTCATTTATTTTGAACAGATAATCTTTATCTTAGCAGGTCTAACATCATTGTTTATGCTATTAACATAGTTCATGGGCTTTAAGATTCAGAAGTTAATTTGTCCAAGGCAATCAGTAATGATTAAATGGAAAGTCTCGATAGCAACTGTCCTTTTTAAACAATAGATTTCTTTCGTTGTAATTACAACTTTCGATCAGATTAGGATCACTCTGTGTATTGACATAAACAGAATTAGATATAATTACATCGGATTTTGTCTAAAATAGGTAATCATACACTGTACTTCTCTCTTGTTAACCTCTAAAAACAAAAGCGATTGACACTCAAAAGAACATTATAGGATAAACACAGATAGTAATTCAGTTATCTGTTTCTGTTCATATAAAACCATAAAGGGAATTGAAAATATTTTGAGATAACTAGAGAGGTAATTCATTTGAATTGGTATTTTCTTGTCGAAGAAATTACATAAGATGACATAAGACAAGAGCACAGTAAGTTATGGAGTTGTATATAGTATAACTTTTACTTCTAATCGTTTCTAGGCCTTTGGGATAAGATCAGTTGTAGGGCTCTTGTTCCGCCTCGGTCTGGTTTTGAGGTTTGAGTCCTTAACCCGCAGGATCTGTGGTCATGACATGCTGCGACACTGATTCTCGACAAACCAAGAGGCAGTGGCCTCCACCGGGGGGATTCTGGGAAGTGATTCGTATGTCTTTGTACGTTTTCCATGTCCATTTACTCTATCTCCTCTGTTCGGGTCTTTCATGGATAAATAGCTGTGAGAGGCAGTTATGATCCCACTGTTTACAAGAGGTACTATCTATGAAAGACCCAATATAACATTATCTGGCTGTGGTTTAACCCATTTTGCAGGGCAACTTGAAGTTTTGCTTGCTGGTTCTCCACCAAAAGGGCTTATGGCACAGCTATCAAAAGGCTGACACAGTTACAGACATTTTTAGTAAAAAGAATGAAAGGATAAAATGTTTTGTATTGGGTAATAGTAACTCGCATATATCATAATGTAGTGATAGAAAGACCCGTGCATAAAAGGCTACTTCTCATAGCATAAAGAAGCCATATGTCACTATGGTCCTATACAACACTAGCCACTGTAGCTTTATCGTCATTTTGTCGTTTTAACAGGATGTTCTGCAGTATCAATTCAAAAAGGGGTTTTATTTTATTGCTGGTAAACTTTGAGACTTTGAGCAACTAATGCAGATAGTAAAAAAAAAAGCTTAAGAGTATTTGGGTATTGAACTTACTGCATAACTTTAAAAAGTTGATCATCGCAAATTAATAAGTTTATTGTAATCATATAACATCAAAAGTTAAATAAATTGCAATATCATATTTACAACTATAAAACATATGGAATTACTTGAATTTGTAATAGATTTTTAAAATTGTACTTACAATAATTATTATCCTTTAATAGTAAGAGTATTATGCACAACTTAAATAGATTTTCTTATATTTTGCTACACATTTAAGGATGATGCAGAATTGCAGTTTTGACTTTGTTAGGTTACAGTAAGTTTACCATTTGCATAACTGTACTTATAATTTAATATACTTTTTAAATATCCAAATTATTGTCGTTAATAAAGACAGTATTGACTTTGCTGTGGCACGTTTCGAGGAAAGCAACTTTAGATAATACGGAAATCAGTATGAAGCTGACGTTTGGATTAAATAAGGTTTTTGTTCACCAGATAAAAAATTCTGTGCTTTACTTGAGTCTGAATTTTCTTGGTAGGCAACTATTCCTTTAATTTGAAGTTAGATCACCAAGACGAATCTACAAATTTTTTTCATAGGTTACTTAAAAAATAAAGAAAATAGGATATAAGATGGATGCAGTATACAATATTTAATACCATCACATCACACCACTTTATTTGGGCATGTAAAGAAAAGACACATAAACAGTGCTATGGTAACAAGAAAGCCTTACTCAACCCCAGACTTTGACTTAAACGTCATAAAGGAGAGAAAGATTATCTTCAAGCATAACGCAGCCACTACTTCACATAGCTTACCAGTCGCATTGCAAATATGAACATAGAAAAAAAGCACAACAAAATCAGAAAGAGATCAATGTTGCTATGGTGACATTAACAAGTTAGCTAAATCTCATCAAAAAATTCTGTTTGTTTAATAATCAAAATTAATCTCAAAGAACTGTATCACAAAAGTCCTACATATGCTATAAGTATTTAAAAAAGCAATAAAGCAAAAGTATAATTTCTAAAAATATATTCATATAAAAAATTAAATTATAATGAAATACAATTTCAATTGTTTATAAACATGTAGTCATTT
This sequence comes from Morbakka virulenta, assembly GCA_003991215.1. Taxonomy (NCBI): domain Eukaryota; kingdom Metazoa; phylum Cnidaria; class Cubozoa; order Carybdeida; family Carukiidae; genus Morbakka; species Morbakka virulenta. The sequence continues at coordinate 289,990 of RDPX01000003.1, forward strand.
AAATAAAATAGGACAATGTTATTCCTGTATGATATTGCTCGAGACATTTGAACTCGATGATAAACAAGGATTCGCTTACCTAATAGTCAGGATGACACTTTTTAGCTATGAATAGTAAATTTTCTAAAAGTTCTGAATCTTGACAAATTTAATTTAGGGTAGGTAGATTAGCGTATGGGCCAACAGTATAGTCTATCTTTGCCTATTGGTTGCAATAGAGGGGTATCTATGGGCATAGTATGTCAGGTTAGCTACTGAGTACTAGCAGTGTTCTCTCTACACCTGTACAGTGTATCTAACGAAAAATTTGCCCCATTTCGTTTTCTTTTTACCTGTTCTTGCTCCAAGTGAGAATACAGGATTACGTAGCTTCCTGGCTGCTACTCTCTGACTGGTAGCTGGAAGCTTAAATTCTTTAATACCCTATGGATGGTGTTCCTGGTACTTATATTTAATGGACAACTATTTCAAGGCCTAACTTTTATTGTCTACTGTAGCCTTTTTGAGAAACAAGAAACTTTGCCTACAAAAAGTGAAAATCAGTCTTTTTACTTTATTAATAGAAATACGATAGTCGCAAATAAAGATAACCATCAACCTGGACTTTGCTAAATCACCTACTTTATTTACTACTGAATTCTCAAACATTCGTGGAATTTTCTCTAATTTTACGGACGTTGAGTACTTCATTATTGAAAATTCTTCTAACATTTTTGCCTTGTGTGATACTAATCTTTATCCTGATACTGCCAATGATATTATTGTGTGGCTATCTTCTTCTTTATAGTAAAGCTAATCATAAACACAGCGCTGTCAATATATAATCTTGCATATACCTTTGTTTTTAGTTATTTCAGTATTAATCATGATTTATTTTCCAAATTAAATTGTTCCTAATCATCCCTTCCTTGTTTCTTTGCTCCAGATGCTTCCAAGAGCACTGTGCAGTTCATATTGCTTCTCTAATCCCATCTTTGAAAACATTTGAGCTTTCTACTAGACTCGTGCTAGACACTAGACAGCTCTCATAAGCTTATACTGGAACCTTCAGTTTGTCTTAAAGTATTGTACAGGAACATGATGTTTTCTCACACCTCTAAAACCTGGAATCCTATTTAATGGACTTGCTCTCCTCTCCAATCCTTAAAAACTAAGTCACCCTCATTTATCTTAGATGTTTTAAATCTCTTGAAGCTCTTACCTTGCGTTGATCTTATTATCGTGTAAATAGTGTCTGCTTTAAAATATATATAATTAACCAGACACAAATTCAAGAGAGGGAAAAATTGCGAGCACATCCTGTCCGAAACGCTCACTATTATTCCCTTTTTGTGACTTCTGCCTTCTGAAAGTCTTACAGACTAGTCTACCATGACAACCAGAAGTTCCCTAGCTTGAACACTGTCTATAGTCTTTAAAAGATACTCTTCGACCTTTTAAAACCCTTTTACGTTCTGCTGCACCACTTGGTCCATGCACCTATATGGTATTCGTGTTCGTTGGATGATCTATTAATCTGGAATGTAAGGTGACTTGACTGGGTAATTGACAGGAAAATTCAAACACTCCACCATCCTGTTTTGGTTGACTAGTCTTGGTTAATTTCCTTTTTTTTTATTTTACATTCTAGGCTTTAATGCCAATATTTCTCTTTATGCGCAATTGCTGTCAGAGTTGGGTACACGTACTTTGTATGTATATTGGTGCTAATTCCTCTGAAATTTAGCTCTTGCCAAGTAGCATTTTTTTAAAAAATCGTATCTGATGGTTTCAGAATTCACCCTCATATATAAATGATTTTAGCTTGGTGCTGCCATATATATTTTTATAAGCTGATAAAACGTTGCAGTTTACCACTGCAACTAAACTAACAGTCAATCTCTTATTTACTGCACACAGTATGTGGCCTAACTTTGACCTGGCATAGTTGTTAGGGAATAAAAATTTGCTGCGAAACGAAAGTCGACTGTTGAATCACATGTTTAACTTGATCTTCAACCTCTCTATCATTTGGCGTATGTAGTCTACAATACCTGCTGGTTGTCCAAATGAAACTTCAAGTATTGTTGCTGAATTTATAACACTTCACAGGTGGATGATGAGATGTCTTTGTTATACATAGTTCACTGCAAGGCCCTTGATATTAATTAGCTTGACTTCTGAGGCACTAATCTTTTCTCATGCTAAATCAATATTTAGTGTAGTGAGGAATATTGTGCCATTGTCTACCTACTGCAAGATACGAACTTCTTCGTCACATTTCGGTATTTACAGGTCTTGGAATTGTAAGCGAATTGTCTATTATGAGCCGAAGCACAACTTGAAGCTTTTAGATTTAAAGATGACCCCCTGTAATGTATTGAAAATAGTGTTTGACTTTGAGCACAGCTTTGAACCTACATCACGAGCTGTGAGCATATTTTAAACTCCAATTCCCAAACTCAATTTTGTAAGGATTGAGCTTTGGAAGGTAGCATAACTAGGATGGCCTCCAGCATTTCCTCCGGCGAGTCTTTTTTTTTTCGATGGCAGGGTTTAAGAAAGTGCTCTTTGTCTATCAGGAGGAAAAGAACATTCTAGTTGTAATTCGTATGAACTCCTGTGTCTATGCACAGTCAACTCTGAACAGAAGCGGCCAATTGTAAAACAGGAATGAGAGAGTAGTTTTGTGGGCAGTATGATACAATGTCATGTAAAAGCTTCAAATTTTTGCAAAGAGAACCCCAGGTATCGTATGTACCCATAGTTCCATCAAACATCCTTACCTTTTATCTCTCCAAACTTGATAATCACTTTTCAGAAATTAAAATTTTATAGCAAAGTTGGCCAGAAAAGAAAAAGGCCTACCCAACCCTTTTTTGAATAGTGTGATGCTGGTTACATCAAATTAAAGAATATTTACAAATTGTACATAAACATTCAAATAAAAAAAATCAATTGCACAGTTTTGAGATATATAAATAGCTTAGAAATGTAGCTGGAAAGGTACAAACTAGTCCTCGCCATTATTTTTTTTAATTTAAGAAAATTATTTGACGGAGAACTGGCGAGAACGGACGATAAAAAGGTTAAAAGACAATGATTCCATTTTATGTCATAGTGGTCCGAAAATTGAGGGAAAGGTACTAAATACTTTCCCAGTTTAGAAAGGCAAGAAAAACTCAAAATACATTTAAAACTATTAAAGTAGCAAAAGGCATCTGCACCAACACTCTGGATAAAATTCTAAAAGAATTTACCTAGTTTTACAAATCTTTATATACAAATGAAGAAATTGATTTGAACCCAAAAAAGTTTGTTCTGGATTTGATAGAAGAAAAAGTCACAAATGTTTTTAAACAAATTACAAATGCAAATATATATGCGTATGATCAACAAAAAAAAGCCAAATATCTAAGACATTGTCATTGAGCCACAAACGCAAGTCCTCGTCAACAGTTTTGATATCACCTTGAATACCTATCATTTGGCAAATCAATACATGTTGCTCACCTTGCTCACTTTGCTCCGCTGTATCCTGACCGGGTAGCGGGTTTCTGCCGTATCTTCCGCTCGACCAGACTCCGCCACCTGCTCCTGTCGCTAGTGTCCTCTTATCCAGATCAAGCCTGCGAAGGTCTGTTTTCTTTGTATCCTTCCATCTTTGCTTTGGTCTGCCTCTGCCTCTATTTCCTTCAACTCTCATTTCGCATACCATCCTGGTGTCTTCCTCTGCTTTTCGGCGATAAACATGGCCAAACCATTCTATCCTCCTTTTTCTCATCAGATCTTTTACTGGCATCACCCCTGCTTCTGTTGTTATCGTCTCATTCCTCCTGTGCTCCTCTAAACTTATTCCAATGCAGTATCTGAGGATGCGCATTTCACAGGAGCTGATCTTGTCCGCCTAAGTACCCGTAATAGGCCAAGTTTTATTTCCGTAGATCAGAGCTGGTCNGCGATAAACATGGCCAAACCATTCTATCCTCCTTTTTCTCATCAGATCTTTTACTGGCATCACCCCTGCTTCTGTTGTTATCGTCTCATTCCTCCTGTGCTCCTCTAAACTTATTCCAATGCAGTATCTGAGGATGCGCATTTCACAGGAGCTGATCTTGTCCGCCTAAGTACCCGTAATAGGCCAAGTTTTATTTCCGTAGATCAGAGCTGGTCTCACTGCTGTTTTATAAATTACCATTTTGAGCTTGGGAGGCATTTTTCTGTCGCAGAGTACTCCAGTTAACCTTCTCCATTTGTTCCAGGCTTTAGAAATGCGCAGTTCGACTTCCCTTTGGCAGCCTCCCTCCTGTTGGATCGTGGTGCCAAGGTATTTAAACTGGTGACATTTTGGTAGCTCAACTCTTGCGTTCGAGTTGTATTCATTCATGGTGATGTCTCCTGTCTCTCCAACTGGTGGCAAATACTCCGTCTTTGACCTACTCAGCTTCAACCTCGCACTCTCCATCACCTCTCTCCATTTCTCAAGTCGCTGTTCAAGTTCTAGTCGATAATCTGCGCAGAGCACCAAGTCATCGGCGAACAACATTGCCCAAGGGGTTTCTTCAGCAATTTTGTCAATGATGACGTTCATGATGATTATGAAGAGCAACGGGCTCAAAGCCGATCCCTGGTGAAGTCCAACTTCTATCTTTATCTTCTCTGACTTTCCAGAGCATGTGCTGATTCTGGTGGTGCTACCCTCGTACATGTCCTTAATCACTCGAATGTACTCCTCTGAAACCCCTCTTCTCCGAAGACAGTGCCAAATTAGCTCCCTGGAGATAGTGTCGTAGGCTTTTTCAAGGTCTACAAACACCATGTGTAGTGGCCTGTTGTGTTCCCTGATTTTTTCTTGCAATATTCTTAGGCAGAACTTTGGTTCTGTAGTTGACTTTCCTCTTTGGAATCCATACTAATTTTCCTTGATGGTAACTATCTCTCTTAGTCTTGCTTCAAAGACTCTTTTCATGAGCTTCAGGCTATGGCTGAGAAACTTTATACCTCTACAATTTCCACATTCAAGTGGGTCTCCTTTCTGCTTAAAGATAGGTGTTGTAGTGCTTCCTCTCCATTCCTGTGGTATTCCGTCTCTCATGAAGTTTTTTCATTACTGCTGTTATCCAAGATATTCCTTTTTCTTTCAGGCATTTCACTAGCTCAATTGGTAATTCGTCTGGTCCCGTTGCTTTATCTGTTTTCATTCTCGCAAGTTGCATTTTAACTTCACTCTCGTTGATATCCTGCACCGGTGGTACCTCATCTAATTTCTCCATTCGATTTTTGGTGTTCAGTAGGGTGTGGAAATAGCCGCTCCATCGGTCTCGAATTTCTCCATCTTCACATAGAAATTTTTCCATCCTTATCCTTGACAAGGGGTAGTCTGTTGATGTCCTTTGACCTCCTGTTCCTGGTTTTTGACAGGCGATGAATGATCTGAGAGCCATTTCTTTCCAGCTCCCTGTACAGGTTTTCAAATGCTGCTTCTCGCGCTATTGCACACTTTTCCTTGCTGATCTTGTTTATTTGTTGGTAATGCTCTTTTGCTTCATCCGTCCTTTCCGTTTTCCACCGTTTAAAGGCTATCTTCTTTTCTTGTGTTGCCTGCTTCACTTCTTCATTCCACCACCAAGACTCCTTCTCTAAGTATTCCCCTGGTACTGATGTTCCCAGAACCTCATTAGCTGCTTCTATTATATCGGGGTAGGTTGTCTGACACTTCATTTTCGTCTCGTCTTCAGTGTCTTCCAGTATTTCTTCCAGCTTCTCTACTAGGTCTCTTCCTTCCTGTTTTCTCAGTTTCCACCAACAGATCCTCTTTTCCCTCTTTCTCCTTATCTTTTTTTTAATAGATGTAATCCATCACTAGTAGGCGGTGTTAAGGAGCTACCCACATTTCTAACAATCATTTTGCAGTTCTTTATTCTGCTCAGGCCTTCTCTCCTTGTCGTGATCTAATCAATAATTGTCTTATTAGATCCTGTCAGATTTCCTATTTACTTATATGATCTTGTCTTGCCATTCTTCCTTCAGGCATATCGCAACTCCATTCCGTGGTCTTGTCCCTTCATTATAGTAAAATTTCACTCCTTCATTAGTGTTTCTTGCCTTTCCTCCAGCTTTCCCTCTGGTCCATCGGGTCTCTTGTAGGCATAGTATGTCCATTTTGCGCGGAGTCATCATGTCTGCAATCTCTCTACTCTTCGCTGTTAGCGTTCCGATGTTTAGGGTTGCTATCCTGATCGTTGTTAGCCTCGCTTGCTTACTTATTACAGCGTCAAGGCCAGTGTTCCGCTGCGCATCGCTTAACAGGGGGGATGCCCTAGCATTGTCTGGTTGTCGTCGGTGTTCAGGCATAATTTAGTTTAAGGCATATGATTTTTACCGGCCGGATGCTCTTCCTGTCGCTGAACCCTCTGTCTTTATCCAGGCTTGGGACTGGCTGAGGGATCCGCTGGCTTGCACATCCCCCAGGTGACATTAAATCAATACATGTTGATGGGATTGAATTTCACCACAACGACAAAATGGGTTGTCCATTCGACCAATTTAATGAATGAAATCGGCGTATCGTCCATATCCAGATCGTACTCGATTTAAGATCACCCATTGTTCACGCTTCAGATCATGTCCTGTAGGTTTCACCGTAGGTTCAGGAATAAATTGGGAAAGCTGGTTGTCTGTATTTACTCCATTGCTGTTTCCACACATTAGCAGCCCAAGATTTGACAGATGCGATATCGTTTATGGTGGAAGCTAAAAGGTGCATGCGATTCGAAAGTGGAACTCTGCTCTTCAACCTATTGTTTGTAAGTTGATATGCGACCAATTTTTCAAGAATGTGCCCTTCCTCTAATAGTACACGATTTTGTAAATTCAATATATTTTTATCCTTTCTTAAGTGGGCAGGTTCAATACCACAAAGAATAGGAAGAACATCAGTTGAAGTCGATTTTATACAACCACTCACTAGTCTCAAGCATTCATTAAGTGCAACATCAACTTTATTGCAGTGATGGCTTTAGCACAAATGCAAAAAAGAAAGAACTTTAAGAAAGCAAAACGTACTAACATTACTACCAATAATAATAAATAAATAAGTAAATAAGTAATATGAAGTCAAGAGACCAACAATTCAGCAAATATTTTCGTGTATTTCCCACATCATTAGACCAATCTGAAAGATATAAAGAATACAACTACTCAGTTATATGACTATATTGAGAGGAAAAATATGGTATAAGTCTATAATGGACGTGTGATTTTGTAAACCACCCGCTTCACAACAGCTTCTTCACTGGTGGTTTTAGTGAAGGCATTTTTGTCTTCAGTTTTATCAGCGTCATAATAATTACGCATGATGCACTGGATCGATGGAAAGACACGTGGATAGTCCCTCAGTACACTTTCTTTTTTTTGAATAATAAGGAGGTATTTTCTTGCGGTTTTTTCTGGTATTACTGTTTCACGTTGTTGAGCATGTCCTTTATAATTGGGACATAGAAACTAGGGGGATATTGGTTCCTTCCAAGTACTCGTTTTACTTTTTCTAAGCTGTCACGGAACAGGTTCCAAGAGCTACACGTATTGAATATTCTATACACAAATCCAAACACAACTGATCTCTTGTACCTCTTTGGTGCTAAGGTATGGTCATTCATAATGAGACCTGTGTCTGTGGGTTTGTTGTACTAAGTGGAGGATAACTTGCCATTGGTATGACGTATGATCTTGATGTCCAGGAATGGTATGGACATATTAACTTCTGTTCCAATAGTGAATTTCAGATTCGGGTGCAGGTTGTTAATCTCTGCAAGTTTCATCCATGTAAAGTGCAAATAACCTAGCTTCTCCCTGAATGGTCTTATCGAACTGGCTCATCCAACCATTAGCTAGATGAGGGGCTGAAGGACTCATAGCTAACCCGTCTGTCTGTTTGTAGTAACCATCATGTGTTGACATAAGATTATGACATGAGGCTTTCTTGGCTAGCACCATGAAAGTCTCCCGTTCCACAGGTGGTTGTTTGCGGATGCCACTAAACAGGTGGTCCGTGCATACTTCAATCACTTCCATTACTGGTACATTTGTGTATAAGGAAATCACGTCAAAGCTAACTACTTCTTCTTCACCTAAGTCTCACTGTTTTTAATGTGTCACTTATGCTTTTGGTTGATGAGTTGATGTTACATTCTGGGACTACTGATAATCACTCAGCAACCTTAAGTGCTACTCTATGATAGATTGATCCTGTCATAGATAGCACTGAACGGGGAATTTATTCTTATGTGCTTTTGCTAGGCCATAGAAACGTATTGGCTGGCTTCCCCTGGGGCGTAATGCTTCATACAGCTCATCATCTAGTTTACCCTGTACTTTCAGGTCTTTTAGCACATTGAAGACTCTCTCCTCCTCTTTCAACACTGGATGTTTTTCATTCTTACGTTTCTAAATAAGTAATAATAATAATGATAATAATAATAATAATAATAATAATAATAATAATAATAATAAACGTCCTGGGTATGACGTTAAACTACATCCGGTGTGGAGTTTCGACGTGGGCGAATGTGGTTACCCTTTG
>RDPX01000003.1:306058-317759 GCA_003991215.1 Morbakka virulenta
ATGAGTATACCAACTGACAGAAACATTGCCGTGAAAGAGTTTGACAAACTTAGCAAGTATAAGGACTTGGAAATTGAAATTCAAAGAATGTGGAAACTCAAAACTACAACAATCCCCGTGATAGTAGGTGCATTAGGGATGATCAAAAAAGGCACACAAAATATTTAGACAAAATGCCCGGGGAACCACAGCTTCAAGAAATTCAAAAAATAGTTATAAGTAGGACAGCTCATATCTTACGTAAAACCCTTTCAATTTGAAAATTCTGAAATAATTTTTATCTGTTTTCTCTAGCCAATCTTTTACTTTCTTTTTATATGAACGTTTAAATTAAAATTTTCTAATACTATTTTAACATATATTTCTATACTGATTTTGTAATGAATTCGTCGTTTTGCTAATTTTGACGATCGTGTTTTGTATTCTTACATATGCGTAGATTGTGTTAGATTTTAGTATTTATTGTTTGTAAAAACGTCTCTTTAAACTTTTGTTTGCCCCAGGTCACTGGGAGTGACTCGGTGAACAATTGTATCAAATAGCGAACTTTATGAAAATGCATAATAATAATAATAAAAATAATAATAACAATAGTTGATACAGTTAAGATATTTCGTGATCAATTGTTATGCTTTAACCACATTTGGAAAAATTGTCTCCAACCTTAAGGTTTTTATGCTGTCCTTGAATCATAAAATAGCTGGAATATATTTAAAAAATTGCGTCTATTGCAGCACTTGAGAAATATATACTAAATATGCTAAAACAGTAAAAGTATGTTGATGGCAGGTAATCGATTATCTAGTTGTTTTAACTACATCTTCACTCTCATCATCGCCAAAGGTAGTATCAACATGTATCTTTAATGGAAAGTCCATTAGCTCATCTGAAAAACCTGTCCGTTGCAAGTCAATTTACAGATTTCTTTTCAAGTATATCAATCTTTCTTGACAACACATATCTAAATTTTACCTATACCGTTAAAAAATATGTTCTTCATTTAAATGTTTACACACTAGGAAATATGAATGTTGTCAGATATAAAATGTTGCACGACAAGTATGTTATACGAAATAGAGTTTTCTCACTCGTTATTCATCGCTGAAGCTATACATGTTGCAATAGTACAGAGGTTTTTCTTGGTACTACGTGGGACGTGGCACTTGATCTCAGTGAATAAGGACATAAAACGAGGCTATTTGGCATTCAGGATATGTTTCTATTGTTGGAGCTACAGGTCTGCAAAGATTAGAATAATTTTTAATGATTTCGATTGTGAGAATACTGGTCAATGAATACATGAATGAACAAATATAAAAATATTCTCACTTGCATTAGAAAAGACTTGCCCATGATGAATACATTGCAAAGAATAGAACATGAACAAACAGTCTTAAACATACACCAAATATTACTGAAGATTGAAACTAGAAAGAATCACCACAATTCTTGGCAGAAATAGAAACGGTCGTCTAAAATACAATGAAACAATAATTGAAATGTAATTTGTAGACTTAATTCGTAACATATGTTTATGGAATATAGGCAATTATAAGGATAATCCTGTCGCTATAGCAATATAGAAGAGCAAAATCTTTCAAGGATGGAGAGCTAGTCCTAGACTTAAAAACAAATAAAAAATAACTGTATAACCTATGTTTTACTGGTATAAGATACTAGCTGATATTGTTACAATAATATTGAAAATAAAAAGAGTATATGCCATCTACATCACAATTACCACACAGGAGAAAAGTAGAGAGGGCAAAGTTTCATGTGTTATTCTTTCCAGTAGTAGTAATTAAGTAACACAGCGAGTCGGTTTCTGTAAAGAGAAGAGGGCTTAGAGATCAGATTATTGTATCCTGACGTAGTTGTAGTCAAAATACATCAAAGTCTTGCTAATGTCAAGGATGGTAAGACCAAGAGGAGTAGGACAGTTACTGACCAGTGAGGTTCTGTAGTAGTTCAGAGGAACGAGATAAGGAGTAAAAAACTTAAAGTACTTGAAACCAGGGTTTAGAGCAAAAAATGTCATGTGTTTGGAGTTGGATATTAGTTTAATGTTCTTGTGATTACATATACTTTCCATCCATTTTGCAAAACTGGAGTATTTGAGAAACTTGAAATAGTCTTTTTTGAAAGCGTTGCAAGATTGAGTTCTCAGTTCTTTGTCAAAATCAATATAGGGTTTTAACCAAGATTACAGGTCAAAAGAAAGTATCCTATGAAATTTTTTTCATATTATGCAAAGGCAAAAATAGCATTTTAATGCTTGGTAATGGATGATGTAGTTCTTGACAGGAAAGATGGTTGGAGTTAATTTGGTTGGTGGTTTCCTTTTATCTCCATGAATTGCCGCAGCTCTTGTTGATAAGAAGAGGATAACCGTTCCGAGACGATAAAGGATCCGAAGACCAAAGGATAGTCTGCATGTGCATTGTGTAGGCGGCCAGGATAGTCAAGGTTCACTTCAAGGATAAAGTCTACTTTATCGTCAACGTCCATGTGATTGATATTTAAGTGCTTGATCTGCTGTTTGCCTAACCAGTCAAATTCACCAGTGGGAAGGGGCTGGAACATCGCTTAACCATAGAGGTTGTTGGCATACCTACAGGTGAGGCAGGTTTGTGGTCTGTTGGGATTGTAGTTTGAAAAAGGTGGATTGTCGGCTTTACCATGGCCATAAGAGGTCATGTAGACAACAACCCTGATGCGTTTCTGAATAAAATAAAACATATCAACATGTGTTAAAAGGTCCAGAGAAACATGAGTCATTTTTAATGCCGCCAGAGAAACAAGACCACTGTTAGTAAAACTGTGAGCAGGATCCAAATGATGTTACTTCAGACTTGTAGCATGAATATTTGCAAAGACCTCGGGTAGTGGGAGCACGTCAGTCTTTAAAGAGAGATCATGATATTTTCCAAGATTGTTGAAATGCTTTCCATAACTATTAAGCATGGAGATAATCTTCTAGTAAAATTAAAGACTTCGTTAAATGGCTGTAGAAATGTTCCATAGAAGGAAGACATGTTTCCTCAAAATTACAAAAGTTGTCTACATATTCGTATAGATTCATAGGAAGTCCCTTTCGTTGAAGAAGATGAACGTTCTGTTTATTATTACAGCGTGTAGTAGGCAATAGTTCCTATGCTGATAAATTGGAAGATCAGGGTGTCCAAAGACAAGTGAAAACTGAACTGAATCCTAAAAACATAGATCACCAATGTCAAAGAATAGGTATTTTTTCACGTTGTTGGCAATGCATGTTAATTTACAATGATGTAGTCGATACTCAACAAGAATTAAATGGCTACTGTAACCACGGAAATTATGCAAAAAGACTTACATTTTGTAGCATTTAAGGTGTATTCGACATTTGAGATTACACCTGATGTGCGTAATCTCTTGATACTGACTAGTAACGTGACAGTGGTCATGAATTTTACCAACACTTAAAGATTCATCGCAAATTTAGCATTTGACAGCTTCATAACAAGCGCCCAGTTCTTCTTCTGTCATAGTAACTCGTTAACTTCCTTTAAAATGTCTCGTGTGGCGTTGTTTTCTGCTTCAGAGTATCTAAAAATTTGTAGCAACATTGGGTCTACGGTATAGAGTAGGAGGTACATTAAGAGCTCCATCCTCAGATACAGTGATATAACTTTATCTACAAGGTATAAGCTAATGAAATGAAGTAGAATTTTAATTATTGGATTGGGTTACATACATGGCGATCTCTAACTAAAAGGCCTAACAGACATGCGACTGAAGGCGAGAGCTGGAGGCGGGTAACTTAAAATGGATATTAGCGGATTTTGAGAGAAAAAAAGGCTTAAATCCTACTCTTTCATCAAAATTAAGTCGAATTTCTAAGAAGTTCATCAATGTAAAGATCATAGTAAGATTTTGGGACACAAAATCATACATTTTTTTCAAAATCAGCCTCTTCCTGAAAAATAAAAACATGATGATATATACAGTATTTACGTAAAAAAGACTAATCACAGATAAATAATAAATAAATTATTTTGTTGTGGTTTACTCTAATGCCAACTTTAGCAATTTCTGTTTTGGTTCTACCTATGATCTTGGTGTAAAAAGTCTACTAGTGTTGTTAAAAAGTATGTTTGAGAAAGTGCTACCATGCTTTCTTTTCACATTTAGTCCATACATATCAAACAATAACATTAAAATGTTCGTAAATGTTTTTCTACAAGTTTTGTTTTGAACTTTATGAAATACAACATGCACAAATAAGCTTAACTGACAATAATTATCTGGGGGTATTTTATTGTATATTTTTAATTTTATATGCATATTATATTTACCACCACAATTAATTGAATTTGTAAAATCACCATATTTATTATAATAACTGTATGTATCTGATGGCATTTCTTTAGTATTTCTAGAAACATATCCACTAATATACACAATACTCATTTTTACATCACGAGGTAGTGATTCTTCCATCGTATGTATGTTTTCAATTATTTCTGAACAATTATCATCAGGTAAATAGGAGCATTCATCACAATTGTGTTAAGCATTAGCTAAGATATTAACATCGATATGAAGTTGCAAAAATAGCTTAGCGTTTTGAATTCTCATTTTCTCCAGAACTTGTTGCACAGTTATAAAATATGTCCCACCTGAACCTTGACGTAACTTTGAAAACATTTTTTCAAGGGGATCAGTCGTATAAATCCCAAGCATTACGAAAGAATGAGTAGTTGAAAGGAGGTATTTTTTCATCTCAACTAAACCTCTACATGTGTAGGAAATTGCTTTTGCAGTGTTGATTAACCCAATTACTGTCACAAATAATTGCATGTACAATTTCAGAAGAACTCTGAATAATCTCTAATAATGTTTTTGTCTATTTGAATAAAAAATCAGTATCTAATTTGCTAACTGGAAACATCTTGCATAAAAACTTTGGCCTACCAAATAGAGAGACAATCATGAATGAAAGTAAAGTAGTAGCAAGTCTATCTGGATTATTTACAGATCTGTCAAATATGGAGCCAGCATGATAAGTTATCGAAGGCTTTACAAAGACTTCATCAATTAATATGATACAGTTTTTATGCCGTTAATCTTTCATGCTGGAAAATATTTTTTTGATGTAATCACTATCTGAGTACGAATTGCTAATTTTTGTTGTGATTTGAGATAACATAGTTAAGCTCGGTAACTCATAATCTTGACGAACTCGGCTATACAAAGACCTTGATATACTAAAACATTCGAATGCCCGCACGATAGTTTCTGGTTTGTACCTTTTCTCACCGACAAAGGTGCGAGAAGCCATACAGTCCATCTGGTCCAGTATTTTTTCTTGTTTATGGCTTAGAATTAAACATTGAAGATACCGTAGTGCTTCTTAAATTTGTGAATATCTTGTCATTTTAACGATGCGGTTTGTTCAAAGGGTTGATACAGTGCATTTTACACCAGCATGAAATGCATGAAAAGAACAATTCTTCATTATTTTTAATAAAAAACATGAAACAGCAGTCTTTTCTTGAAAGTCCTTTGATTGAATAATCAAGTAGTCCAAATCTTTACTAGTAAACGAAATATAGTCACCAAAATATTCCTCCCTATCTGATGCCTTGCAGCATAATCCTCGAATGAGGAGATTACATCACAAGAGAGAAACGAATCAATTTCGTCAGGCTTTTGATTACGTTTAGTTTGGATTTGGTCGGTGACGCGCCAAAACTCTTCGGAGGAATGTCAAAATAAAATCCAAAATTACAAGAGTTTTTAGGTCAATTAAAGCATAAAAAACAGGACAATATGTAGGATAAGATCACAGAGAAAAGGGAATCACACCCGGATTGGGACTTTAAACTGTAGAGGCTTGAGAAATGATGTGAAACTACACCAACTGGCAAATAACATGGAAAAATACAAAATGGACGCACTGGCAGTACAGAAAACGCACATAAAGGGCAGGAACTTGAAAGAAATAACATCAGACAGTGGAAAGAAATACCATCTATATCAGGCAAGCACAGTAAATAGTAAGCACGGTGTTGGGATAGTAGTAAGAAAAGAATGCAAAGCAAGTTTTGAAGAGAAAACAGACAGGATATGTATAACAACGATGAATGTAGAAACCAGAAAGCACATTGTCATCAGTGCCTAGGCTCCAACGCTACCCCAAAGTGAAAAAAATCCAAAAGTGAGAGAAAAGTTCTATCAAGACCTAGAAAATGTGATAAACTCAATAAGTAAAAGATCAGTCGTATACTTATGTGGAGACTTTAATGCAAAAACTGGTAGCGCACAAGAACAATACCTAAAAGTAGGAAATAGGAAAAATAGGAAAGTATGGAAAAGGCAAATTAAACAACAATGGAGAATACCTACTAGATCTGGCACCATGTTCAATCACAAGATGGCACATAGAATAACCTGGGAAAGCCCTGAACGAGCAAATTATGAAAAACCAGTGACAAATCAAATTGATATAATAAGATAAGATCTGATAAGATCAGAACACAGGATAATGTTATATAATAAAATAATAATAAAATAATCTAAATGACTCAAGATCATATAGTGGCACAGACACCTACTCAGACCATCGTCTAGTGATGGCAAAGCTGGACATAAACTGGACAAAACTGAAGCCAGCACTATCACAAGGAAACAAAATTGACTTTGACAAATTACAAGACCTCACAACAAGAGAAAAGTATAGAATTGCAGTAAAACAGAAGCTAGAGCAAAGAGAGAAAAAGAAAGGAGTACAAGACCAATGGAACAACATAGTAACAGCATGCACTGAGTCTTCGGAGGAAGTACTAGGGTTCAAAAAGAAAGAAAGGAAAAATTTTATCGAAGATGAAGAGATTCGCAAGCTATCAGAAAAACAAAAAGAAATAAGAATGAAAATAAATGCCACAACATCAAAAGAGAAAAGGAAGGAAAATGAAAGAAACAAGAAAAAAAATCAAAAACGAAATATATCAGAAGCTAAAAGAAAAAGAAGACCAGAAGGCAATAAGTAACATTGAAGAATTAGATAAATGTCAAAATGACTCAACCAAGATGCAAAAGGTCATCAGACAAATGAGAAGAGATAGATCTAAAGAGGAAATACTAGTAGAAAATGAAGAAGGTCTAACAGAAAATTAGGAAGAATCCGTTAATGCAATCAGTGAGTTCTTTGAGAAAGTATTCAATGCTAAAGATAAGATGGAAATACCATATATCACACCAAAACCAATGCGGATACTCTTCATCGAAGACGAAATAGAAAAGGCCATAAAATCACTAAAGAACAAAAAGAGTGCAGGCATAGACAACATCACCGCAGAACAACTGAAGTATGGACCAAAGGAAATAAACATGGGAATAGCTAAAATCCTAAACGATATCGCGAGCACAGGCGAATATCCTACAGAATTAAAAAAAGGTACCCTCATCCCCCTACCTAAACCAAATAAGAAGAGAGGACCACTTGAAAACGACTGACGATGCTCAGAAAGATCCTGGCCATCTGCATGATAAGACGAACAAGCAACAAAATTCAGAAAGAAATCCCCATCACTCAAGCGGCTTACCAACAAGGCCGTAGTACCACAGAGCACGTATTCAGCACGAAAATCATGGCTGAAAAGGCGATAATATCTGCCAACTATGAGACAAATATACTACTGCTCGACATGTCAAAAGCGTTCGACACAGTGGACCGAGGAATATTATTCAAATAACTGTAGAAAGTACCAGATGAAGATGAACTACACAAAATATCGATAATGATAAAGGACGTAAAACTACGAGTACAGTATGGAAAAACGACAGGAAACGCATTCACAACAAATGTGGGGGTCCCACAAGGGGACTGCTTTAACCCCAAACTCTTCACATTATATCTAGCCAAGGCTTTGGAACAGTAAGATAGCAAAACACCATACTAACGTTATCAACATGGTAGAATTTAAATTTATTTTTTTCATTTTCTAAAATTAAATGGGTGTAAGGTGTTTATTGCCATAAAATCAGCTTTATAGCTTCTGCCTATCAAGACCCATCCCATGAACCTGATGTCCGTAATAACAACCCATGAAAAATAGGGTTAATCTCGATTATTTGTCAGAAACAGACGTAAGTGGGTGCATTTAGGGTTGTTCATAGAAATAAGAGACCAATTATATCAATGGGCTTTTTACTATTGGACCTTCATAAAAAAATGCCTCTATTGTTCATGTACCAGAGATGATACTCGAGGGTTTAAATAATACTACAAATTTTAATTTGTCCCTTTTTTTGTCAGACTTTGTCAAGAGAGGATCGCTTCTTTACCAAGATTGACTTCTAAAATAATAACATCTCATATGTATATCTTTTGTGTAGAAGAATTTTCATGTAGTGGCAATTTATGCCGTTAACAGAGAAAACATTGTCAGAATGTGTTTTTTCAGGGTAACCTTTTTGAGAAACTGTTTGGTCATCAAGAGAATCTTGAACGCCATCAGATATTACTTAAAAAACGCTCCACTTAGACGAACATCCAAGATGATCCACTTCTTATAAAAAAACATTGCAAAGAGGAGGAGGAGGCCTCTGCTTGTTCTGCTACCTTTCTAAGCGATGCAAAGGAGCATGATAAAGTGAAGGTATGCCCTAGTGCCTTTCTTGACGAGGTCCAGAATGGAAAGGAGATCAAGTTGGCCATTTCCTTGTCCATGAGAATGGCTGCTGGAGTTGATAAAGACCAGATACCTTTACCGTTTATATTAGAGGAATTGTGTCAGGATATCAGTTTGTTTCCCCTAATACCCAACAACCATTACCACTATTTCACGAGACTATTAAGCTAGTAACACCTCTCTTAAGTACGTAAATGCACCCTCCAGAAAGAAACAAACGGTTTATTTTGCTTAAAGTTATTTTTCATAAAAAAAAGACTTAAATAATACTCACTGACCCTCATGTTGTCTTCCGCTCACCTTCCTTTACTAACCATACTCCAGAAACCCTGGAACACGATCTATCCACAATCCATTAGCAACTTATGACCGAAATAGAGGAGTTTGTTCACAACTGTTCTGGATGGGCACTTAACATGATTTTGCAGAAGTAGGGATAGTAAAAGTTTCTACCCTCTTTGGCTCCGCGTATAATTCGCTTCCAAAAGAGTTAGCAAACAAGAAAGCGTTGCAGAATATAAAAGAAATGCTTTCTTTGGCATGTGTTAGATGCTCTCTATACTGTTTAATATGGCAAACATCCAAAAAACTGTCTCTAAGAATTGAATTTGGAAGTAACCGACATCACATTCCCCATGAATATAAAACATATTCTACGGATTAAGCATCTAAATGCTGATATCTTCGTAAAGACCTTTGACTGGGACAACAAAGAAGTGTTACTCCTTCGTACCACTCGGGAACGTAAACGTTTGCACTTTGTAAATTTCCTCTTTTTCAAAAGATAGAAAACAACATTACTGTCTCATTAAAAGCATATCCCGCCTTTCTCCAGCCCTAATTTGACAAAATAGAATGCCTATTAGACTGAAAGCATATCATCATCTACGTCAGGCACATTGACTGCAACAAACTCGTATGCCCGAGGAAGTGAAGCAACTATCACTTTTACCAAACTATTGAACCATTCGTAACATAATTTTGTTAATTCAGACTTTCAGTGTATATCACCACCTATTACTATATGTAACCACGGCGATCTTTAATTTTAAGGCCTGACAGACATGCGCCTGGAGGCATAAGCTGGAGGAGGGAAATTTGCTCAGTTAGTTGTGAAGTTATGGTAGAAAATGGCGGTCGTACTCACGTGCATGTTGTGACAGTTTGATATTTGGTTGTGGTTTTGGCTAGAAGCTGAAATAAAAGTATCTATTCAAATCTTGGATAAATTCTTCTTTACTTTATCTTTTGTTTACGATGCCATATAAATGCTGTGTCACTAATTGCAATGACAATTATGATAAAGGAAACAAAGTCAAAGTTTATCGTTTACCTAGAGAGAAGGGTGATCGTGAAAGATGGATCAAACCTATTCCCCAATCAAATCTAACAGATAATCGTAACACAGTTGTCTATAAGAGAAATTTTCCTGAGAACTTTCCCAGTATAACAGGTTTTGGGAAAAAAAAGACCTCGTGATCCTCCTTCTGTGTTTTCATGTGTGAAACCTTCATTGATTCCTACACCTGCTCCTTTAAAAAGAAAGTCTTTCTCAAGCAAAGTATGTTCAAAGATACGTAATCAAAATATCATCAATATATATCAAATACGCCTTCCGTCGCCTGTCGACATTGCGCTAAAATCCATATATTTAAGAGTTTGTAAGATCAGTTTTCCGTTATCTTCATCCATCTTATTCTGTCTCTAGCTTGTTGTTCTAGTTTTGTATCTCCAATTTTTGGCAGGCCTTTCTCTGCTAATTGTGCATTAGTCATTGAGATCCAGGTGGTTTTCGGTCTGCCTCTTGGCTTCTTTGTAGTTTTCAGAGCCTCCGCAAGGGCCTGCTTTGCCGGGTTTTTTTCTGGCAGACGTAAGATGTGTCCTAGCCATCTGAGTCTTCTTTCTCTTATCTTTTCGTTCCATTTCTGTACTTTCGATCTTTCATATAGCTCTCATATAGCATTTTATATTTAGCATTTTTCTTATGAGACTTCTTTGAAAAGCATCAATCTTTTTCTCAAAGTTCTTGGTCAGAGCCCACAGTTCGCTATTGTATAGATATATGCTTTCCACATAGGTGTTAAAGTGTCTGATTCTTGTTCTGAATCATAATTTCTTACTTGTAAGCAGGTATTGATATTGTCTATAAGTTGCTGTGGCTAGCATTTTTCTTCTTTTCATATCTTCCCTGGTGTCGAGCATGCTTCCTAAGTATTTGCACTATTTCCATTCTTGTCCTCCTTTACTTTTAATTTAAAATTCTTCCGTTTTTGTCTCATTTACACACAGTTTTCTCTTTTTTAATTTTATTGGCACTGTCTTTTTGATGTTATTATTAACTGAAGTATTTTCTGATATATATATATATATATATATATATATATATATATATATATCCTATATCGTCTGCATACTGTCGAGCAATCATTTTTCTATTGGTTGACTGTAATGATGGTCATGTAGGCTGTTTCCTTTTTTGCTGTAGTTATGTTCTTCTAGGTGGTATGGTTATGAGTTGACTTGGAGGTATTTTTCTGAAATTTATTCAAATTTTTTAATTGCTGTAACTTTTCATCAGATTTGTCTTTTCAAATATAATACCCTCTGGAGAATGCCAATGAGTTACTTCTTATAACTCTTGACTATTTGTATTGGTGAAAAATGTGTGCATGGGTTTACTTAATGTTTATATTAGGATTTTACATTTTTCTTTCTTGAATTTGCCCAATTATTGTAAATTTATTTTTCTGATAACTACAGATTAAAGAACACAATACAGCTTATTTTTTCAACCTAAAGGCTTGTTTCCATAGAGCTGCAATTTCCGCTGTAGCGAAAAATGCGCGTGAGCTTTTTCCGCCTGAGCCTCAAGCCATTTCCACACAGCGTATTTTTTTCTTGGCGCGTTTTCATGTGAACAAACATGATAGCAAAAACAAGAGGTTTCTCTTGCTTCAAAAGCAAAAATTGATTTTAATATTGCTTGTATTATTGTGTCGTAAACAAAGACGCCCTCAGAATGGAAT
>RDPX01000003.1:318806-366724 GCA_003991215.1 Morbakka virulenta
TTCTTAGCATCTTGGTAAAAAAGAGCTGTTTTGGGGTGGCATATCTTTGTAATTATCTTCAACTAAAACTTCATCCATATTTTTGAACTTCTGATTTTTCGGCAGATCAGCAAGCGCTATTTCTTCTTCTTTTTCTTCCACAACACCACTATTTTATTCGATGCTACGAATAACCACTGCATTCTCAATATTGATATCACGCCAATTGCTAAAATCAATTTGTTCCTCGTCATCTTCTCGAATAAACCTTTGATTTAAAAACGTTATAATCATCATCATCTCCTAAATTTCCATAAACATTTTGCAAAAGTTCTTCTTGATGTCGTGCAGAAAAAACCTCTTTTTAAGATCTTGAAACCATCTTTCGTGTGTGTTATCTGCTCACATAAGCATGTAAATCACCAAGTTACAACTATAAAAACACATTGCTAATGGGCATAATTATTTTAACTTTATTTGCAATAAACTAACTTTGTTGTCACGTCATTTAGAGTGGAAGTATATATATATATATATATATATATATAAATATAAATTTAAAGACAAATGACATCAAAATGGCAAAAAATAAGTATAATACACATAAAACACTAAATAGATAAATTATATAACTTGAGTTAATTACAAAGTAGCATAAATACAATAGAGTAATTAGTGAATGAGGTTATTATGACGTCGCTATAAAGTAATTTAGATGTGATATTAACGTCCAGTCATCAAATTACAACAAAAACATACATAGATCAATAAGTCATAAATATATTAGACTTCTTTTTGTAATAAACGTTTCAAAAATCTAATTTTATACTAGTTTTCCCTTACACAGGATTACTCAAGATTACGGCGATATTAGTCATGCCTGACAAAATTCCCAAAATTTTTCTTTCGTGAGTGTCAAAACTAACTGAAATTGTTAGCAAATCTTTTAGCCTGATTTTTGTTCAGCACTTGCCTATTTCTTTACTTACCTCGGGATAATCAAGACGTGGAATGAAATTATCACTCCCAATGTAAAATAGATTTAACACACCTAGATTGCTATTGTTTTAACACAAAGGCTGCTCAGAACTGCCTCGTGATGTCAGCAGGGTGTACCACAAGTATAAAGGGAGTGTATGGGCTTACTGAACCATCATTGTCAGTGTACCTTAAGAGACCAACACACTCCCTGAGGAGTGGAGTGTGTTGGTCTCTTAAGGTTAAAGGATGTGCAAAGGCATACATAAAGTAGAAAAACAGCAGAAGGCAAGGTCAGAACTTTGGAAACGTCTTACTGAAGAGTTATTGTAGAGGCGATGAATTTTTATTATTATCACTATTAAAACTATCATAACAATTTTGGTTACTATCTTATACTAGTAAAGACATTAATTATACATTTATTTCCTATTTGTTTTTAAGTGTAGGACTAGCTCTCCGTCCTTGAAAAATTTTCCTCTTCTATATTGCTATAGCGACAGAATCATCCTTATAATTGCCTTTATACCATAAACCTATGTTACGAATTAAGTCTACAAACTACATTTCAATTATTGTTTCCTTTTAGTTTCAGACGACCCTCTTTACTTCTGCCAGGAATTGTGGTGGTTCTTTCCAGCTGGAATCTTTAGAAATATTAACTGTATGTTTAGGACTGTTTGTTCATGTCCTATTCTTTGCAATATATTCATCATGGGCAAGTTTTTTCTGATGCAAGTGAGAATATTTATTTATTTATTCATTCACGTATTCATTGACCAGTATTATCACAATCGAAATCATTAAAAATTAGCCCCAACAATAGAAACATATCCTGAATGCCAAATAGCCTCGATTCCATGTCTTTATTCAGTGACACATAAATATATCTGTCAATATATAGATGACAATAATACTCTTTCAACGTTATAACTAAAATTTGGCCATCAAGCTCCCATCCCTGCCAAATACAATCAATTTGTTGACAAAGCTATTATTGTTCTGGGAAACCTGTCAGTATTTCGATTTATCTTTGCAGAAAAAAGATGATGCATAGTCATCCTCCATAAATGCTGAAAACCCAACAAGACACAATTTTCAAGCAATCTGCAAACTGTTTTGGTTGAATATTGAGCCTATGCAATGTTGGACCAACTTTGTGTCGACTTCTTTCCAATTAATTGCAGCTCAGCTGCATCGATAGTGTGAACTAATAATTTCTTGCAGTTCTTTTCATTTGGAATATATATTTCCCTGTATTAAAACATTTTTATGGCCTGTAATAGATTGTCAAAACAAATACTGAAAACCAACAAGATCAAGCGCCACTTATTCTTTCCATTCTTTAGAAACTCGTCCAAATTTCTTGGAATTTTGGTCTTAACTAACTAAATAATCATTTTTTCAGATCGACATCTTTTGTTGTTTTCCCCTGACTTCATTGACATATCCTGATTTGTATTTCCGACAATATCTACTTTGTATCAATTATAAATATAGGTAAGTTCTCTTTTACTGGAAGAGCATTTTTTGGGGTGACGAAACGGCTTGCTGAAATTGTCGATGATAATGTCACGCAGTTGACATTTAGCTCATGTTCTTCTCATGCCATCAAGATTTGTCAAACTTCAAAACAAGGTACTTAAGGGATATTTTAATCTCTTTTCAAAGTCAATGAACTTTCCAATTTGCTTAAATAAGATAAAAAAAGAGATAAAAGAGATAAAAATCTTACAAAAACGTTACGATTGGCTTCTATTTTTGAACCTGTTTATTTTCACTTGCAAACAATTTAATATTTTTATTTTATAGGCACATGAAAACATTTATTTTTACTTACTACATACTATTTTTACGAAAATTATAATAATTTTTTTCAGCAACTTCTCTTAATTTCATTATATCAAAGCTGTTTCAATGACAAGAGAAATACCAAACGGTAAATCCACTAACTTTATTTGATTCAGTAGAAAATGGCCTAATTTATTTTCCTTGACAATTCTGAACATGTTTATCATCTTTTTCTTGGCATTTAAAAGCTGAAATGTCGAAGAGGACTACTGAGATACACTAAATATCTGGTATTTTAGGTAATTCTTTCGTATTTTTCATTTCTTCTGCATGATTTACTGTCCTGCTTATCATCAAGATCCAAGTCTTTAATCAAAATTCGCTATTGTCGATGTGTCTTACCATTCGTACAAAGTTAATTCGCTATGTTAAGAGCGTTCCTCACAATATATTTGAAAATGAAGTGTTTTGTAGCATGAAAAACTTAACAGAGCAATCAGTCTTGTGTTTTGGCCCAGTGTTACATCGGTTATTACACTAACGAGCTTATGTAATGGAACCTTTGCTTTTGTCAAGGAACCATTAAGGGCATTCTTAACGTCAGTGGCACGAGGTTTTTTTTAATGCAACAATACCCAACATTTCTTTCTAATTAGTCATACCAGAGGAAACATAGAGGATGTATATCGGTAGTTGTGTGTATCTTTAATATCCGTTGATTTGTCCAAAGCCAAGATGAATGAAAGTGATTCCTTGGTATCATTTTGCATATGGCTGTTAACGTCGTCGCTAATCTGTGTGATTTGTATCTCTATTGTGTGGAAGAAAATCTGGAGGGAATTTTCCCGCCAAACCTCAGTGGTATGTTTCGTAATGACTTTCAGCCTACTGGATTTCAAGTGGTCCACAGTTTCTTTATAAAACAATCACAACGGTTTGGCTACTTGAAAATTAACTGCGAATTCCTCGTCCCACTCTGGCCTGAAGGTCCTGTTCTCAGCCTCGCATTTCCATTTTTGAACCCTGAAAAACCATGTTTAGTATTTGTGTATTCTTTCACAGTAATAAATTGGAAGTAGCTCTATATCTACAGACTTTAAGACAGTACTCGTTGGTCTCTTAAACCAGCCCAAGTTAACGTGTTTAAACTCAAATGAGTTTGATGTCATAAGTCACAAGCTTCCACTGCTGTCTGATGTGGGCTTATAAAACAACCAGCCAGTAGCATTACAACTTTTCTTTAGCAAGTGCATCAAACTGAAGATCAACACACTCTGCCAATGATGTTAATTCAAAACTGAACGTTTATCAGGAAACAAAATAAAACTGCTTTCTGTTAGACACCATCAGAACCACAATCCAGCTAATCCTACCTTTTCCTGACAACAATTACTTTCAGTTGTTTAGCGTATGGAAAATGCATTACAACTTTAATAAAACAGAATTTAAAAAATGAAATCCTAGAAAGGTAAAAAAATAATAGAAAAAAACTAAAAACAATTTCCATACAATAAAATGGCAATTGGATTGTAAATTGTATGCAGAATCAACATGACTTCTTTAAATCCAGGTTATACCCAAGCTCCTTGAAAATACTAACAGTAGTAGTAGTAGTAGTAGTAGTAGTAGTAGTAGTAGTAGTAGTAGTAGTAATAATAATAGTAATAGGAGTAGGAGGAGGAGGAGGAGGAGTAAAAACAGAAATAGAAGTAAGATACCAGTAGAAATATTAAGACTAAAAGTAGTGAGAATAGTTTTACTAATAACAACATAAATAAATTGTATTTTTCGTAGAAGTAATATCAGTGGGAATAATAGTACTAATACGGGTAGTAATATTAGTAGTAAGAGTAGTACTAAGAGTAGTAGTAAAAGTAGCTTATATATATTTATATTTTTATTTTTATTTATATTTATTTTTTACTTTATTTTTTACTTTATTTTTAGTCTTACCAGTAGGCCCAACAGCTCTAAGAGAATACTTGAGAAAAAAAATACTGTTGGCAGTCAAATGGAGAAAATGACCAGTAATATAGAAAACTTTCCTTCAAACAACAGAGGCAGATACCAATACCTTGCCAACAGGCCTGGATATATCACAAACTATTGCAATACTTTCCCTGGTGTATTAGTAAATCGATGAATGGGGTTTGTGATAGCTTCCTAGATATCAGGAGTACTAGGAACACTATACATTTTATACTAAACATCAACAAAGAGACCAATACTTTCTTGTAGTTCAACCTACCGGTTGTCGATGAGATATTTGAAGACAAACCTTACACCTGCAAAGATTTTAAGACTACCAATATTGTTTGCATCAGAAACCTCACTATCATTCAAAGAACTGTGACAAAATGAAAAGCAGGAATCAGCACGACAAAAATTATCCATTTTTCCATGTTTGTATTTTAAATGTGTAAAAATATTGAATATAAAGACAAACATTGAAAAGAAGATTTCTGAAGAAAACACTGCTTCAAGACAACCACAGGAATGTCCACACATGTTAAGAAATGAACAAGCCAAGAAATTACCTTAGTCATTCACTTTAGAGTTATGACCCGAGAATCAAGGACTTGGTCTTTGTAGAAAGAAACTTCAGGAAAAGATGCACACAACTCAATCAGTGTATATCTTCAAAATCTAACTGATACTTCTAATATAGTTTTATCTGCGAATTTACAATACACATTCTGTAGACTACTAATTGCTTAACATAATAGCCTACCAACAAAATTAACCAAGGTTTGGAGTTATGGGCAGCCGTTGGCAATACCGTCAATTGGTTGGAACACAATATTTTGAAAAATAAATAAAATAATTTAGTCATTCGATTCATCAATTCTACAAAGACACCTCAAGGTGAAAGTGACTTAATATTTTCGTTGTGCAGGTTTCCTGGATAGTCCTGGCTTCCACGAAATCCGAAAATTGAATTCAATCGTTCAAAGTAGTCTGCACTTGACGAGACATTCTTCCTACATCTACAAAGAAGTCATGCCTGCTACAGATTTAAGCTTGGTTGTCCATGGGTTTAATATTTGTCCAAAGCACCACCAATCCAAAGCACTTAGACACTACGCCCTTAAGATTGATCGATAAAATAAAACATGAGCTTAGTATTCACAGAGAAAAAGTTTGTGTTAATACCACTCTGCCAAATTAAATTGGAAGCTGTATTCACCAACTTGATTTTTAATTCGGCTATAGCAAAGCAGATACTTCTGAACCTCAACGAATGCGGATTCTATTTTTAAATCGAACTGTTTAATTGGACCTTTTTGTCTATTTGTCCAATCGGACCTGTTTGTCTATTTTTAACTGTTTTATTGGAACTTTTTTGTCCAGTAGAGTCTCACCAAAAGAGCTTTTTGACCAAAATAAACGAGATTTTAATAACGATATTCAGGTTTTCCGTCGCAAAACGATTACTCTGTCAATCGTAATATCTGTAGACCAAAGCGTCATGTGTTACATAAGAAAGGGAATAGGAAATAATTTAAAATCTAAATGGCATAAATAAGGAAGAGTTGGAATCGAAAAAAAGTCAAAAATATGTGTGAAGAAACTACTTTTAAACCAACGCCCATGGCTATTATACGCGCTGATCCTAACCAGATCAAATTGTAAAGCTATCTTTCACTTGGATGAGTCATTTTTTTCTCCGGTCCTTACCGTTGGACACCTCATTATAATCACGTTTATATACCTGAGCCTGCCGCTGAACTACTACTTCCTTTTAAGACCAGTTCAACAAACAACAAATGCAAGGAAGTTGTAATACTGTAATAGGATGTTGTGAATGTATGTGTATGTTCATATGTGCATACGTAGATATTGTTGAGAATTAGAACACCTTGACGTTTTTTATAAAAAATAAATTAGAAACGTAAATTAACCTAGTGCATATTAGCCAAAAAGTATACGAAATTAGATTTTGGGAGGAAAAATGTATTGGAGGCAACAATGATAATGAAGAATATTATTTTTCTTGAATTGTTCTTTTTTTATTCGGTTCTATCCATCGTGTAAATTAATATGTGAAACATTTTAGAAGAATTAGAAGCACAAGCCTACTGAAAATATCTACGTCATGATCATGAATGTATAAGAAAAGGAGACATGGATGATGGAGAACAATATCTAAACCTAAAATAACAGGACAAATGAAAATTGCAGACAGACATGACAAGTTTCGTTTTGCAAGGTAGCTGTAGTGTTCTTAACTTATGAAAATAAAAATGCAACTTTTCTTTTTCACAGTACAAAATTTACCCTGTCGACAAAAACCTCTTTTAAAACAATTTTGTCAGAAATACCTACAAGGCGGTTAGAAAAGTCAGTTTCGTAAGACTTTCTCAATTGTAACGCTTTGAAGTAAAAATTCCAAAATTTGAAAAAAAGAGATAAAAGGTAACTATAAACTCTGAAAATGGGAGCTTTTTACATTTATTATCAATAAAGCTTTAGAGTCGTTATAAACACCAGTGACAGTGGTTTTACGATAATGTGTTGCAACAGCAATAGCAATTAAGTTACTATTGAACCTAATATGTAAATCAACCATAGCTTTTTAGTACCTTCCAACTTAAGCTTCTAAACATTCAGTGTTTAACTAATGTACAATAATATTTTCAAACTGGATTTATAAAAGTTTATTCTATTAATAACCTTTACTCTCTTTTCCAAAACGTCGCTAGCGTCTTTAATAACAGGGAAAGCTTTAGAAAATAATTTATACTTTCTGAACTCCTTCCTTTCAGCATAACGTAACTCTCCTTCTTTTTCCTTCCACTCGCTACTTCCTGTTTTTCTCTCCTTTCACTTTCTGTATTTGTAGTTCCCATTGAAGTCTTGATTTTCATTTCCTTGTTTGTATTGTATAAATATTCAATATTTGGTGTAAAGTGATGAAGGTTTATTTTTTCAGCCCGTTGTTTATAAAGTGATACAAAAAAATTGCATGAGTTTTCATAACACCTCTTGGTGAAGTTATTCTAATTCAAAATTTATGTTATTGCCAATGCTACTTTAACCCCAGAAGGATTAGAATAGGCAGCGGGATGACAATTTGGCCACCCATAATAAGCAGGGGGATGGAGTAAACTGAATTGCTATCATTATTAAGATTAAACCAGCGCTTAGGGCTATTTATTGGTTGTTGATACGAACAATAGAGTTGTAATTATTACTTGTAATTATTACTCATATTCGATTAAAGACTCGTGCAAAACAGTAAAGTGCATGGTTTTAAAAAAATAGAATTGAATGAGCACAAGGACAAATATTGCATGTTATTAAGAAAGTTATTTTGAGTTTTGCAAAAAACTACGCTGAAAATTACAATAGGGGGTCACATTTCATATTTTTGTCACAAATGGTTTGCTTGAGACGAAAATTGACTCTGGAGATCCCCAACAATGAAAAGGTGTAATCCTAAAACAAAACTTGCCAAACTAGTTGTCCAGGCTCATCTTCCCTTTACAATTTACGAATTTTTGTCAGCAACATCTGCTGAAGTTAAACATTTTAATCGAAATTATTAACCCAAAGCAGTAAATTCGGAGGCTTTTAATTAGGATCAGATTATTCCAGAAACCATCCTCCCAGAAAACTACCACCTTGAAAACTCTCACCAGGATATTCCCTCTAGCCAATTCTCACCTTAGAAATATCCCACCTGAAAAAGTCTCTCCTAGAAAATGCCCAGCGGTAAACCCCAAACCCGTAATTTCCCAAAGGGCTAAAAGGCGAAAAGAAACAATTCCCTTAGGAAGCTCCCACTATGACAAAGTTACTTTTTCATTCGTAGTGAGTCATGGTTTCATTACTTTTCTCAACTCTAAACTGTGGAGATATCAAATTAGTACGGAGAAAGTTAGTACTACTAACTCTCGCCATTTTTTTAAAAAAATTGTCAACTCAAATCACACATTAACTAATCAGTTTGTTAAGACTTCTGTATTAATCAGGTCGAAATTTAAGCGGGATTACACAAGCAGGAATATGTACTTAACTAATGATCACCAGTAACATGCTAATTACCAGTGTGTGAGACTTTGTGCAAAGAAAACATATGCTTGCCTGCTTGCTAATTAACAACTGTATACTAAACATGAGAAATGCTACATGATGTAAGTCTCATACTGTATGTAACACACATATAGATGACAAATTACTTAATTGATTGACAGCTCACATGCCAGAAATTATTTCACAATTGGAGACCCTGCACTAAAAAGGCAAGATTTACAGCAACTTTCTTAGTGAAAACAATATTACAACAGCATATTGCCCATTTAGTTATTGTATTGATTTTGTACTTTCGAAAAAAGGCCATCGAATAACATACAAAGGTCTGCAAGAAAGGTGACATACAAGGGCCATTAATTATCCGGAAGGAATGAGAATTCTTCATAGTCTTGAAAACATAAATGAAACCAAGCATGTTGAACCTTTCTCCAGATGTTCTTGAAAAGATGGAAGAATAATTTGGTCAAATCCCAATCAGGATGAAGTATTTCAAAAGCTTTTAAGGACACTATCAAAATTCTCCTGGACACTGTTTGGTGACGTAAGTGCTTTGAGTCTTGTTCAGCAATAAGGCATAGATACTTAGAAAGATGTTTGGTCCAACTTTATTGATAAGAAACATTTGAGGACACGTTAAACGTGCCATCATTCAACCCAGGTGGTGTTTATGCCAACAAAGGAACAGAGAACCAACAAATTAATATCCGATTCGCTTTCAAAGTTTAGCTGTCATATTTTTGCAACTCTTGCAACTTGCAAATTGGTAGGCCAATTTGAAATAGCACCTGTCATGACTGGCAACTTTGGGATATATTTGTTTGCTTGTTTTGAGGATCGATTGGATTTACAGATATTTTTAAATGGTAGCAGATTTGCTGCGGAAGTCACTTATATTCGGAGCATTTCCTGAAAGCCATTGTGTGATTTTGTTCGTATTCTCTGCTTGTCGCTTAATTCTGACCATTACTGTTGCAACTTAATATTGTGTTTGTTACAGAGGTTGCGAGTGTTTTTTTCACTGCGTAGAAGAAGGTGTCTACTAACATCAATTCATCTGTGTGTTGCCACAATGTTTACTTTTCAAACCCCTTCTTTTCACACATCACCACAAGCAATGCTCCCTTGACAAGAGGCTTTTGGCGTGCATACATATAACAGTTGTATATTAGTTTTATTTTGTGTTTTTTTGATTGGATGAATTTCTTCTTTGATGGTTCAAATTTTGTGAGTGGATATGTTGTTGCTTTCTTTTAGTGTCATTGAGGCCACCTGACGTCTGGTAACTTCATCGATCAATTTCCTCCAGCCATTGCGGCCTAACCCCGACTTTCTTTAGGTTCCCTAGGATCTACTGAGTTGGTTCTTTGATGTCTTAAATCTATTGTGTGCGTTGCTTCCTTCTTCTACCCTTTCCTTCCACTTGAACTTGTATTATTATTTTCGCCAGTCCTTCTGCTCTCATCAGTTGGCCGAAGTATAATAATCGATGTCTGACAAACATTGCATAAAATTTGTTTCCAGCCGGATGTGCTCAATTATTAACTTGTTGGATTTTTTCTAAGCTCTACACACTCAATTTTCGATGGCAGCAAAACATTTAAAAATTGTCTATCTTATTCCGCGGCACCTTTGAGATCATCGACTTTAACACCCATGCATTAGCACAGGAAATACGATGGATTTCACTATTCTGGCCTTTGCTAAATTGAATATGTCTTTACTCTTCACGACCTTACTCAATTTGCTCATTGCTGTTCTTCCTAGTGCAAGTTGACATTACATTTTCCCTGAATATCTTGCCTTTATATATATTATTGACCCAAGGAAGATAAACTTTTCGACAACCTCAGCTTCTTTATTCTCAATTAAAAATCTGTCTATATCAGCCGTTGACATCAACTTAGTTTTTTTTTATGTTCAGCATGAATCCTCATTTTTCACTTCATTTTTTTCATTTTTTGAAATAGCTGTTTTATTGGCTCTCTATCTCAGCAATCAGTTGTATCGTCGAAAATACCTTATTTTGTTAATTATAGCATCACCAATTTACACACAGATCCATGCTGTTGAGACCTCCCTTTCTCATATACAACGAAGGTGAATACAAACTTGTATAAATCCTTTCCAATGCCAAAGCACTTCTGTTCTCTTCTATTCCCTTCTATTCCCTTCTATTCCCTTCTATTCCCTTAGATTCCATTCTATTCCATTCTATTCCATTCTATTCCATTCTATTCCATTCTACTCCATTCTACTCCATTCTACTCCATTCTACTCCATTCTACTCCATTCTACTCCATTCTACTCCATTCTACTCAATTCTACTCAATTCTATTCCATTCTATTCCATTCTATTCCATGTTATTACGTACTATTCGGTGTTATTCGGTGCTACATTGTGTTATTCCGTGTTATTCCGTCCTATTTTATTCTATCCCATGCTATTCTATTCCATTTAGTTATCTAAACAATTTTCAGAAATATTGACAAACCCATTTTTTTTTCTTGTGAAGCTAAACACCTTTTTTCTGTAGAAGACGGCAGAATTGGAAAACGTAAACTATGGGTAATTTATTTACAGGACGAAGTTACAACTTATTTACTCTGCAACCGACTAAAATCGATATTGGTTTGAGATTCATAAGATTTCGTATTTCCATTTTGGGGAAGCTGTATCGATACAGTAACATGTATTCTCATTACGAAGAGAAGCACACAAGGTATTTGTAGCTGGGAAAGCGTGTGGCTAAAGTTCAGCAACTTGCAGACACAAGTTGTCAAAAAACCAACAGCACATTAGTCCTGTAGCCTCCATTTGGTCAGTATATATTTCCAAATACCAAAATGAAGCAAGGAAATACACTGTACTTTTACATAAGTTCTCTTTATTTTTCTTCAGACTTGCACTTATTTTATTTGATATCTGTAACCTAAATTAGAAAAATTGCTTTTTGGGCACATTTTCGCAATAAAATGACCAATAATGGTGTGTAATATGTCCTTCTATAGAATTTTGGGGTTGATGAGTTCAAATAGGAACATATTTAAGGTATTTGAGGTCTTAGTAGGGTGATATGTAAAATAAATTGATATTTTGAACACAAAATATGCAACTAAAAAGGTGCTGCGAGAGGGCAGACCTCCGCCAGGCACCTCATGTGTCCCAATTTTTCCACTTATAACTTCAGCACAATACATTATTCTGTCGCCAGTTTGTTGCATGTTTGTATGCAGAAATGAAAATTTGATGGTTGTTCTATTTTGTCCTGTTTTTGATAACAAAATAGTTGACACTCCACCATATATTGTAGACAAGCTGATAAGTAGTCTGTTTACCAGGAGAGTAATGAAGACACAAATAAACTGCATAGAATTCACTCTTTGAAGTAACACCACATTATACGTAATAGGAATAATAGTTATAGCAACTGATTGTTGTGTTTTCTTCCCTTTCGTTAGGAGAGAATGAGTCATGTAACCTGCCTCTCTAATGAATATTGGAACAGCGCTCAATAACTTATGTACGTTCAGATTAAATCACCATCATGGCTGAGAAACGGCAATCTCGCAGTACCACGAGAAAGGAACTATTTGGTGAAAGTTATAGAGAAATCACAGACTTTAAATCAACTGATAAATTGGCATCTGGGACCCAAGTCATTGGTAGAATGCTAACACTGTGTAAAAGACCAGCCAGAGGACAGAAAGCAATGTCTCATGAAGCTGCCAGTAAAAAAGTTGCTGATGAACTAAGGCAAAACTGGATTACAAAGAATGTATATCCTATGCATGAAAGATCGGTGGCAAGGAAAATTAAAGATGACTATGAGCGTTTCAACAATCTAAGAAGAATAGAGCAATGCAAGAAAAAGACGAAAAGTGATGATTAGTACAAAAGTGGCGACGATTTTAAGGACAGCCTAACAAAATATGCCTATAACATCCGGAAAATGATCCAGCATATCAAAAGCAACTTGAAGAAGAATTCAATGTAAAAATGACCAAAGAAGATAAATATTTTTATATAGATAATTGCTTTGGATCATACAAAGCTGTATGCACTCCAACAGTTCCAAGACAGTGGACAAAACAGCAGAAAAGGAAGCATGTGCGAGAACAATCTGCAGAAAAGAAAAAAAGCTGCACCAGAGAGCAAACTGACAGAACAGAAACGATTAGATGATTCTGAAATGAGTGAATTTCTTATAAATACTCCAAAAGATCATGATGAAAGTGATCCAAGTTATACAGAACCACAGACATCAAAGCTATCCCTCTTCACAGATCAAAAACTCCGTTCCTCTGACCAGGTGCCCGATCTCACAGAAAATAGTGAAAAACAAGGCTCTGCATTTCCACCAGTTAAAGTACGAACAGGAAGAAAGAGCCTGAATGAGAGTTTAATGCGATGTGTTATGAAGTGTCTTGCAGAGACAAAGACAAGATGGATGATCAAGACAGTGTAGACAGATCTTGGGCAGGTGTGAAGAGCTTTCTTGCGGACAAACTAGTTGACTTAGAGATTATCATGTCAGACAAGAGAGAACAAGAAGACTGTGGAAGAGACAGACTTATTGCTGCTGTGATTGAGGAGCTTTTTGATGCTGTAAAGAGCCAAATGTTCAAGACTGATTACCTCAAAAGATCGGACGGTGGTGATGACATGAAGTATGCCCCATTGACTAACTTAGGATGCGAATCTAAATTTTCAAAGTTAGACCACAGGATCAAAGTTACCGGTGGAAGTACTTCTATCCAAACCCTTTCTACGAAAAATCTTCTTGCAAGTGGTGGTTTTCTAGTAGATTCTGAATTTGAAGCAAAAGCATCAGATGAAAGAAAGGCAAAGTGGAAAAGCAAATTTCATTGCAACTGTTGAATCTGCAAAGAAACAAGCTCTGCATAAGAAAGAAAAGCTTAAGAAGAAGAAAGCTGTTACGACTCTAAGTTATACGTCTTACTGTTATAGAAAGATGCAAAGAGCATAATGGTCCACTAACTCCAAGCAGCCTGGACATCTTACCACATCTCACAGAAAAGCAGCTCCAAGATGAAATTTCTTATCTACGGCTCACAGTTACACCAGACATTCGACAGATGAGGCGCATGAAAGGAGTAGATGGAAAGTTCAAAATGGAAAGATTCTCCATAGAAGCACTGAAAGCATCAATTAGAAATGCATTGAAACCAGAAGATGATGTGTCTGAAAATATTAATGACCTACTTCTGAATGTACTGTAAATATGATTACGGTAATTAAGTTCTAATATTCTGCTTCATATTCATATTTGTTACATTTCGTTTAGTTTTTAAGAAGATTTTAAACATTTTAGGCCAAGGACCTTGCTAATTTCGGCAATTTTGACCAAAAATTGTGTATTTATCCAAGTTTAACAACATAGATGATGTAACGCTTGACTGAATTAGGTGATAAAAGGTAAATACTAATGTGTAAACATGAATAACGTGAAGCTAAGGCATATGTCACAGTATTGATAAAGAAAATGATTTTGTGTAGTTTTGACCAAATATGCCTTGAATTACCAATTTTTAGCATTGTTTTGACAAGTTGAATAATACAACTGTCATGTTTGAGCTATTTTGAGCTCAAATAGCATGAGAGCATAATGTAATCACATAGTTACCACAATACATGAATGATCTATATACACAAACAGTGATTCTGGTGTAATTTTGACCGAAAAATGACTAAAAATGGTGTATTTTACCCTAAATATCCTATGTAAATATTCCTGTTGGTCTAAGTTATCTATTTTTGTTTCAGTGATCATGAAAACATATGGTTAGACATATTACAAGCATAGTTGAACAAATATTTGACATCTTTCATGCGAAAAGTGCGATTTTTCTTGAATTTTGACGACCATTTTGAAAAATCGCACGGAACCAATATCAGATGTCATCTGATGTCAAAAAACTAATTAGATTTGAGTTCAGCAGCAAAAATGGCCATAGAATTCACTCGTCCAAAATTACTTTTCCCAAAAAAGGTTATATTTTCCCACCCCTACTAAAGGCTTTTCGTATTTAGAATCCTAATTTTTTACGTGTGAGTACAGTATGATATCTAAAATCAAGAGGAGATAAAACGGTGAAAAAAATGTAAGAAACACTACATTTGATCTATAAGGTTAACCCTTCATTTATTTTATTGTAAATGTTGTATGTTGCAACTGTTCTGTACTTTATTCGTACATTCGAGCGAACAGTGAACAATATTTTCAAATAAATCTCTGTCACACTTGCTCCTTCTACCAGCTATAGTGATACAGCAATAACGAAACTTACTGGAAGAATAATTAATAAGTGTGGTATTGGAATTCAACAAAGTACCACCGGATGTTTTTAAACAAAAAGACCATTTGGGTCTCAGCGGCCTAGATTACATGATTTTTTACAAAATTCACAAGAAAGGTTTCCTGTCGGGAGTATTTTATCAATTACTTACTCTTCCAAACATGCTTATATTGCCAATTCTATTTCAGAAACCCCAATAAGAACAGATGTCGAATATGTATAATATTAACAACAGAAACACAAGTAATAACTAGCGATTAAGTATTAAAGATTTATGATATGTCTATATATCTAATATTTACAGTATAGTATTGCTAGAAATTCAGTTGATAAAGTAATTTTAACTTGAAAATATTGATAAATTGAAACAACAACGTAATGACTCAGAAAACACTTGATAATTTGAACAACCAATAAATCTTACTACCCATCACCTTAGCTTGACAACTATGACAAGAGTCAAATTTTGTTCTAAATTGATGACTTTGAAAGGCTATTCAACTCCCTTTACTAAAGCTAGTTTATTAACACTTCCTTTCTCTTACTCTCCTCGAGTATATGTATTAAAAACCCAACTGTCAAAGAAATGCTAATTTATGACAAGTTATAAATTCAACGTTTAAAGACAGTGACGTTGTTTAATAAAATAACTTGGAACACAGCATATACTAATTATAGGGTCGATTACCTTAATTTATTACATATTGTATTACATATGACCTCTGACTATGTTTTGTTTAGCTTCAACTTGCTCTTCTACCTTTTTGAGGGGAGCTCAGATAATGCTGAGAAGCTCAATTGAAGCAGGGAGAAATTTCACAGATGGATCACTTTTTTTGTAAGTTTCTACGAATCCAAAGCCTTACTGCCACAGTACAAATGCAGTAACCACTAAGCCAGGACTCCTATGATGATGTCATATTGTTTAGCCCAAGAGCAATGGACATGACGTCTGTAAATATTAGATATTCATCTTACTTTGTCTGCTAATTAGAATCTCGTCCCTCACTACTATCATGGAGTTAGATTACCACTTTGACATATATTAAAGAATTTCCAAAACTTGTTTTGATTATTTTACGAAAATCTCTGTAGGCAATAAAGTACTTTTTACAAATATAAACAAAATATAAAGAGCTGGAGCTCTGCTGCTTTTATCTTTTCTGCGATCTATTCCACTTATCAAATCAGCAGTATTAATTTAGTGAAAATGTTTAATCACTTAATAGAAATTCCTACAAAAAATAAAATTTTGGTAATAAACTTAAACAAGATCCAAGCTGCAAAGTAAGACTTCAAGTTCTTCGTACGATACAGGTGAATCTGGAACTCTCCTCTTTTCAACAAATTCATCCCAACTTTGACCATGCAGTTCTCCATGAACCATGTTGAATAAAATAAACGCTTTTTCTACAGGTATACTGCCTCGTCTCTGTGAGTCTATCATGTTAAAGTCCCATTTAAGGTCTGCTGAGAGATAATATCTTCGATCAAGATCGAGCAGAATATCATAAATATCTTGCATGTCGCATACCTCGCAACCGGATACCTGAGTAATTGCTGCTTCAATTTGTTGGTCTGATAGTGTATTTTCAGGTCGAACAATTTTGTATAATGTTTTTATGTCTTGAGCAGAATAAAAGTCTACATTTCCACACAAAAAGCGTAATATTGCAGAGTTCACTGCATTTTGGCCTTCCTTTCTTGTTTGAATATCTGACATTTTTCTAGATTCATTCAGCACTTTTCTTAAAATTTGCCATTAGAAACAATCCGACAACATTATGATCAATATGATAAACACTGATTTCCATGATGTAAGGCTTTTTCCATTTGCTAGTCCGAGAAGTGTTGCGCCTTTGACATTTCAACCAAAGATTTACATAAAACGATTTTTTTATAAATATTTTTATAGACGGTATAACCACTGATGTCTTTATAACTGCAATTAAATATACTTTTCTGAGAAAATCCTTATTAGTCTTTTATTCTCGATTTAATTTTTCTGCTGGTTTCTGTTCTATTGCATAGAAAAAACTTGCAGTTCCAGATAAAGATATATTTGTCTTAAAACCATAAAATTGTCAGGATCGAAGAAATATAATTGATATGTGGTTTAAATAATTTGTGAAAGGTAAAGACTATTAGTGGAAACATCAGTTAGCCGGGGGTTAGGTGTCAGTGTGCCGGGGGTTAGGTGCCAGTGTGCCGGGGGT
Source organism: Morbakka virulenta (assembly GCA_003991215.1). Classification (NCBI taxonomy): domain Eukaryota; kingdom Metazoa; phylum Cnidaria; class Cubozoa; order Carybdeida; family Carukiidae; genus Morbakka; species Morbakka virulenta. The sequence continues at coordinate 336,125 of RDPX01000003.1, forward strand.
AATGTTTATTTATTGTGATGAAGATTCATTTGTTATTCATTAGGTTTTATGAACGATTTAGTCGTAGAGGTTGTCAATATAGAAAACAGTTTTCTAAAAAAATGTTGATCTTAAGTTCTTGTGCAATTATCAAAATAATATTTTTTTGCCATGTTTTGTATTTTGGCTGAGGATTAATGGATTTCTTTTCTTTGTTTGGTTGTAGCTAACTCCAAACCCTGTGACATTCTGGAAGGTATCGACATTTTCCTTATCTGTATTGAATAATGCATTTAACAAACCTGGTTAGAGAGGTATTTTTAGAAAACGAGGTGCTAAATATCGAACAGTAATATCAAATCCTCCCCTTGTGTCAGAGAAGTAGAAGTAGCAGTGGGCATACGAATGCCAAGAGATGGCTATAGAAATTTGTTCTTCATACAAAAATATCCTGTGCGTGTCTGTGTTATCTTATCCTTTGATAAACATTGGTAAACTGTTAGCTTTTGGGTTATCTTTGAACAAAGAATATTGGAGTTGACTCCCAACTTCTTATTAAGGTATTTTCAAGTCAATAATTGTATCTAAAATTTTAAACAAGCATAGTACTTAATACCAATAGGATCTTTTGTGTTAAGTATGTATTGCTTCCCAACCGAAAAGCCAACAACAATAAAGTCAAAGAATTAAAAAGCATTACTAGAGTTAATATTTTTTGTAATAATAAACATTTAGCGGTAATTCTACTCCTCCCTCTTATGCAGTTTATGATTTCTTTTATATAAAAGCGACCTAATTACTCTTAATTTGTAAAAGTGCGCCTAATACGTCATGCAATTTCAAAGAAAACTAAAATTACAAATAGATGATGAATTCGGAAAAATAAAGATAAAAGTGGCTTCTCGTGAAAATTTTAACTGGTGGGGCGAAAAACTTAAAGGAATGACGTCATGTTTTTGAAAACAGCACCACTAAAATAATTACCAAACACGAAGCAGTGAAAAAGTGTCTCACTTCATTAAGAAATAAACAGCTACCAGTCTCGAACAAATTGGAACACAATTTACAATAAACGCTCTGAGTAACCTAACATAGTACACAAAACCAGCTTAAACAGGCTAGTTTATATCAATTAATCCGTGAAAGCTTGTAAAAAAATTCATATCTTTTTTCTGCCTCCACCTCAATATTCGTTATTTATAAACATTTTTTAGTTAACCCTGGATCCTGTCTGAATTTTGTTTTATAAGCCGATTCGTCGATTTTCGAAGCTGCAAATTTTACTGCCCTTTTACTAGGAGTTTCTAATTTTTGATACCAGTTGCGAATGTATTGACAGCATGGCAAGAGCATTCTAAGGGTTATGGCTCAATCTGTTCCTAAATTTTTGATACGTTTCGGTGATAAAAAAAGGAGAAAAATATTTTGAGTCAACTTTCCAAGTTTGTGGAGCTCAGAAGGGTGGTGTAAATTACACTGGCTTGCGTTTAAAAACGTTTTTTTGAAGGTCGAAGGTTTTTCAACTGATTTGAGTATTTTTTGGTGTGCTGTATCAAAAAATATCATCCATTTTCTTTGGCCAGGTAAGGTTTTTCGAGATATAAGTAGTGCTCCTTTTGACCTTTGCATAGTACTGAGTTCAAGAACAACAGGGCCCAGTCTTTGTTTTAATATAGAAAAAGAAACTGGAACAGCCTTAATCTGAAACCGAAACTGCATCCGTCTTTAACTTCAAACTGAAATTGAAACTTTTTCTGTTTACACCTGGATGGTCATTTATTGTTTAGCAGTACTGAACTCCAGTCAATATGACTTGAAATCGCAAAAACAGATGCACATTTTCTGTTTAGTCTTTTACATCACGAAAGAATGGATCGCAAATGTAAAAATCATGACAGCTTCTGTTATATATGTGGTAATATAATTCTTCCTGCTCGCCTTGCAAAAAAACCTGATTGTATGAAGAAGACATATCATGCTTACTTTGGAGTTAAGCTTGGAGAGCAGGACACGCCATTTTCACCCCATGATAGCTGCAAAGCTTGTGTTGGGAACTTTCGGGATTGGAGAAATAACTAAAACAAGTATGCCATTCGCTGTTCCTATGGTGTAGAGGCAGGGTAATAATCATGTGACAGACATTTATTTTTACATGACTAATTTTCAAGGAATAAGTCGCAAGAACAAGCATTGTGTTCAGTATCCTGATATTCCGTCTGCCATAACACCAGTCCCTTATGGTCCAGACCAACCTATTCACAAGCCAGATATTGCAATGAAATCTAGCTCTGAATCAAAATCTGATAACACATATGACAGAACAGAGGGCAAAGAACACATGCCAGAAGAGAATGACCGGCCAGTGCCTCTAACACAAGCAGATCTCAAGGTGCTGACACGAGACCTAAACCTCTCAGAGGAATGGGCACAGCTTTTGGGTTCTGGTCTTCGTGAGAACAATTTGCTGGCACCTGGAACAACATTCTTGGTTGTATCGAAACCCATGGTTGACAGTAAGTGTTGAGTGGAAATAAGTTATCCAGCCGGTTAGGATAACATTGACAATATAGCTTTAAGTAACAAATGCAAACAAGATCTTCAAACATGTAAACAAACAATTTCTCAGCAAAGAAAGTCTGCGACATTACCTGCACACATGCTCAGGAGCGATTTGGTATCGTTGAATCTATTAAAGCGTTGAAACCTATTGATTCACTTTATTCCAGTGACGAAGCTGGCTTACCGTGGGTGAGGGGTGCATGAACCACCATGTTTCTTTAAAGGGGGAACACTATTTCTCTTGACTTTATTTTATAGAGACAATATCTAAGGAACTGACAGAACCAAGTGAATTATGGGCCCTATTTTCAAACTATAATTCAAATTGTTTTGAGCTTCTTTTATTTTACTTTGCTCCTCGATATGAAATAATGCTTGTAAAACAACAGTTTAGCACAGGGCTAAAAATTATATACACGAATCCAATTTTTCAACCTTTAACCCTAGCGTTAACGATGCAACCAGTTTGCACTGATTAATGACTGATGGTAACACTGGCCTGCGAAGTTTTAATGGTCATGCAAATGATAGCTCATTCTGGAGAACTTGACTAAGCAAAATCCAAAAATCATGCTCATTTTGTCCAATTAAGTCAGGTTTTTGTGGGATACGAGGTTGTAAATGAATTGCTTTTAACCCTCTTTAGTGCTATTTATTATCTTTAATTTTGCATTAAGTGAAGGATGAAGGACCCTTTTAGGGATTTTCTCTTATGCTGCGTAGCCACCACCTTGCGTGGAAACGCTTTCCCTGTTCCTCACTTCCGTCTGCACAGTTTTTAGGAAAATAGCCAAAGTTGGATCGTAGAAAGTGGATTTTGACTGACATGCGAGGCCCTATTTTTTAAAAGTTTTTCAGGATTTCAAAAATTCCTTCTCGTATTCTGCCCTCCGTTTGTTTCTAAGAAAAGGCTGTAATTACTGACCAGCGACAGCAAAGCAGACAGCTCAGCTGCACTCAGAGCATTATCGAACATTGAATCCTTCTTGAGTTCCCGTATCCGAGGCCCATCAAACTGACAGCCTTCAGCTTTTCAAAGCTTATCCGAGGAAACTTCTGCTGGAGGAAGGTAAACCCTCTGTCTTCCCTGTCCATTGCCGTTATGAAGTTCTTCATAAGTTCCAGTTTGATATGTAAGGGTGGAAGTAATATCTTGTTCGGTTTAACAAGAGGGCAAGACTGAACATTGTTCAAACCAGGCTCCATGTCTTGTCGTGGTGGTCTTTCTTGTCTGAAATAATCTTGATCATGAGACGGACTGTCCCACAAACACAGGGAGTATGGATACCTACCCTTTAGTCATAAAACAAATCCAACAAACATTGGTTGTAAAACAACAGTTTAGCACAGGGCTAAAAATTAGAAACACGAATCCAATTGTTCAACCTTTAAACCGGGCATTGACGATGCAAATACTTTGTACTTATTGATGACTGATAATAACGTATGTCAGACGTCTGAGCTCCACAAACGTGTAAAATTGACTCAAAATGTTTTTCTGTCTTTCATCACCGAATTGTATCAAAATCTTAGGAACAGATTGAGCCATAACCCTTAGAATGCTCTTGCCATGCTGTCAATACATTCGCAACTGATATAAAAAATTAATGATTTTTAGTAAAATTTGCAGCTTCGGAAACCTACGAATCGACTTGTTATACAAAATTCAGACAAGATCTAGGAGTAACTAAAAATGTTTGTAAATAACGAATATTGAGGTGGAGGCAGAAAAAAGATATGAATTTTTACAAGCTTTCACGGATTAATTGGTATAAACTAGCCTGTTTAAGCTGGTTTTGTATACTATATTAGGTTACTCAGAGCGTTTATTGTAAATTGTGTTCCAATTTGTTCGAGACTGGTAGCTGTTTATTTCTTAATGACGTGAGACACTTTTTCACTGCTTCGTGTTTGGTAATTTATTTTAGTGGTGCGTCATGTTTTTGAAAAAAACATGACGTCATTCCATAACGTTTTTAGCCCAACCAATAAAACGTTCTGCGAAAAGCCACTGTATGGAATACTTGTAAGTACAGAAATTAGAATGAAATAACTAGAAAAAAATCACTGTGAAATTGATAACGGTGACTAAAAAGCGTACGCTATAAAAGAGTACGCTATAAAAGAGTACGTAATAAATAACATTTTATGCACATATTGCGTAGAAAAAACATTCGTGCTTTTGCATAATTTCCCCATATGCAAGTGAACGCGATATATCAGGTACTCTATGATGATCCTCAACTGTATTTCATGTTGTACAGTAATAACAGAGTTTAATGCAAAGTATTGTCGATAAAAGGACACATAAAAAGATTTTGAATTGACCCATGCACAATCAAAGTCTATTGTTTGAAAAAGGCTACAATAGCACACCAAATCCTCAGACCAAAAAAAAATGTGTTGGGTTCAGTTCCTAACAGCAACCATGTAGAAATAAGTTGCAAAATTCATTCTACTTAACCATTTAGGAGCCATTCATTTATTCTCACCACATAATTTACTCTCCTGCATATCGTTAGCTGAAACCAGCCTTTCACCACGGAAATAACAAAAAATGTCTTTCAAAAATTACTAAATCTACTGTTTACTAAATTACTAATATATCTTAGGGTGTTGTTGAATATCCTCTTTTGGACTAAATTATATATTTAGTACCAAGTCGGAAAATACTGACCAGAAGTAACTATGATTTCTAAGAATAAGGTTACTTATATGAGTTCTAACGTCATGCAGTTCAGTGTAGCTTTAGTGGTGGAATCAAAATTTTTGTAAGATAATCCAATGCATATCTTTGCAGCAAGTATGTTTCTAACATACTTTTAATGTTCCCGGATTATATTCACAAATAAATATGAACTCAGTGATGCTTTCAATAACTTCAGTCATTAACTCTTGAGTAGATTAGTACCAGAAATTTCTTTTAGATCATTTGAGTACCGACTAGGAGATATATTATGGCATGCAGCAATATAAAAAATGAGATCAAACAAATTAAATGTTTTTCCAATGTAAGTATTTCCCAGATAATTCGAAAAAGTATCGCATTTGGTCAACACCTAATATCATTTGTATTTGAGCAAATTAGAGGTAACAGAAAATTCTAATCAGCATAGCAAATGCTCTGCTGATTAGAGGCAGGTTATTGAGTAAGGACTATGACGTTAAAGAAATCAATACGATAAATAAAATAAATACCACGCCTCTAAAACGTACTACTATTATATCATGTATTCAGCATTATTAGATAGTACACAAGAGCTAAAATATTTCAAAATTATTGCCTCCCATTTTTCACTCAGGTTTCATACTCTGAAAAACATATTATTTTCCTTGTGTTCCCCCTGGTTTTGATAATATCAGGCCACCTGCAATAAATTTACAGGCCATTCTTAATAACCTTCTTTGTTCCCTGTGCTTTTCATATACGCATAATAAAAAGCCGACCGCCTTAACATATTCTAACCTTAAAATACAGCTCTTCCTCTTTTGTTTAGATAGACACTAGGGGACCTCGTTAGATATGACACAGAAAAACCTTTATAACAGTTTTACGAAAAGCTAATTTGTTTCCAAATCCACAAAGAAGGCTTCCTAGAGTCACTGCATAATAAATAAGGTCATACATAATTGATCACACAACTGCTATATACCATTCAACTCAATTACATTGGTACTTTGAATATCTTACAGTTTGTTGTTAACCAAAATGCTGAAATCACTCCACTTGCACACACCAGATAGTAAATTACTGTAATTAAAAAACGGCTGGTAAACAACCTTCCTAACGTTGTTTACCTTGACTTGTGGATCTTTACGTTGAAGAAAAACAAGAAATTTGTCATAAAAATTTCCTTTGGCAAAACAATTTGAATTATACCACATAAATATAATACATTAAAGTAAAATGTGACATTTATATTTCAATCTACTTCTTGCATACGGTGTTTTCTATTATAAGCCCCGCTCTTCCTTAAGTGTCATACCACAAAGATCCATAAGTAAATAAGCACTGCAGCAAACGAAGTTAGTGTAAAAGTTACCTCTGTCGGTAACTTATCACATAAATGAAAGCCACCTAAATAAGCTAGCGTGAAGCTCTCAACTTACTTCATTTTGGAAAAATTACAGTTGTAAAGTTAAAGTTGATTTTGTCTTTAATTATTTTGCTAACTTTTAAGATTAGCAATTCGCACCCTAAAATAAGCGCCTGGGTTGCTTATAAATGAAAATACGGTAGGATGTCTCCAAGATATGTCAACAAATCCCTTCGGTTCCTTTTTAACATCACCAATCTTTTGATTGTCCTGTGGTGCTACTGCTAACTTTACGGTTATTGCTTGAATTTAACTTTTATCTGTTTACTTTTTCATCTGCTTTATTTGTCATGGCCAGAACTGTTGAAGAGCATGATTTATCACTGACCCTTTTTTCTCCTCCTTTCAAAAATATGTTTGGGTTCTAATTTGTACCAATCTCTTCTTTTAAATAATCTTATCGTACACGTTTTTTTCTTCGTCCTCTTAATTTTTTTGCCCTCAATTTTCTGTTATGATCAGATTTTCCTATCCCTTCTTCAGGATCTAACTAAGAAACTAGATTCTAATAATCATGATTATTTGTCAGAGCTTTCGTTCAGGCCGACTTCTATTAAGTGGTAACGTGTTTTATCGATGACATTCGTACCATCCTTCTTAATTGCTTCATTTCTGCTGTTTCATTTTCCCGTTGTTTCTTGGCTATTGTCCATATTCCACATCCAAATAAGGAATAAGGCCATATGTAAACTTTCATATTTCCTACTCCTATTCTTATTTCTATCCTATTTTATTAAAAATTTCTCTACGTCTTATGTTGTTCCTTTGGTCAGAACTATTCTTTTCCTGATTTCCAAGTCTGTGGTAAGCTGCCAAGGTAATTTCTTCACTTATTCCACTTTATTATTTGCAATAGTTATCTTAAAGAATAAAGTAGTGTCTTGCTTGTGATAATCATTACTTCAGTATTCTTTCCATTTAGTGCAAGGCCTATCTGTTCACTGCACTATATTACTTCTAACAAGCTGGGCAGGTTCTCCTGTGTTATCAACATATTTTAGATTTGTAATATTCTTAACCCAAACAAGACTGTCTGTTTCATCAGATGCTTCACAATGCATTACCTTTAGAGGACAAATTGGCTGAATGATACTAGGCAATCCTGTCGGAGCCCTTTTTAAATACTCTCCCTACCCTCCCAGTTCATTTTTTACTCTCATAGCTGCTGTATGCTCTTATTAATTTGCATTAGGTTTTGTATATGCTGTCACTCCTAACCGTTGATATCTAAATCATCAAAGCCCTTATTTACTTCCTGAAATGTACGATACCGAATGTTTTTGTGCAATCTATAGAATAAAAATATCATCCACGTTGTGATTCTAGCACTCATTCTCTAAAAGGTGAAAACATGACAATGTCACCTTAGCACAGAATAACCAATACAGCTATCCATCAAAGGCTGTCGCCGTGGTGAGTTCTTATGCTCTTGCGCTTGATTGTTAACATTAATTTTTATTATTGTTTACAAAATTTGTACAGGTAAACCACCTCAGTTTAAAGAAATGACTATGAATATGTGGATTCATAAGAACAATGTGATTGATTTAACTAAACATTAAATGCAATCATCATTATAGGCAAAGCCCAGCTAAATTTGGTACATGACTACAGCAGTTGTAAACGGATGCTGCAGGGAGCTCAGAAACTTCTGTTGCAGCTTTTATCTGTGATCCTGTCCTATACCCTGTGTAATTTTGGCAATATTCTGAGAACTTGACATCCATAGGGGACACAAGTACGCGATGTGTATCTCTTAGTAGCCTGCAGTGTCTTTTTGTGAGGTGAAAAATTCTGGTATATCAAAGAACACAAAAGAATAATAAAGCTGGTAGAAAAACTGGTGCTCACCTAAGATGTATGTCAAGTAAACTCTGAAACTTAAAATTATCTATTTTTTTAACGCCAGAAAAACATCTGATACCTTCATCAATTTATTTAAATTTTTTTTCTCTTTTCCTGTTTAAATAGAGATTAAATGTTCATTAATACAGATATGTCTGTGGCGTTAAGTTTTAACTTCTTTTAAGCAACTGGAATTTTCCCCCCAGAGTCAAAGGAATTATATTGTGCAATGATACACTTCTTGATGAACCTCTGAGGTATACGTATTGACTGATTTGCTACACCACATATAGTCTTCCTGCTAATTTTCTAGTTTTTAAAAATGAAATCAATTTTTATTATCCTTGGGTTAAGATGTTTTTATGTTTCTACTGGCTTATTCGGACTTTGTGCTGGAATGCTTTTTTAACTATTGAAATTTCATTAATTTTAAATGTTGGCTCTAAAAAGAATAGACAATCATAAGCTATTACTTTGTAGAATTATTTTAGTTTTGTCTCCGTTGTTTGTATCTCTGATATTTCTGATATTCTAAAAGAAATGAAAAAAGTGAGCCCCTGAGCAAAGTGAAAAATTTGATATCTGCAACTTTTTTCAGTGTCATTGGGGGCAACAGGTCACAAACCACCACCAACCCACTAAATTTTCAAGGTGAAAAAGGTCTCAATATTCTTAATTGCCAAGCTAATTGTTTTACAGGTGAAGAGCAAGCTCAGGATTTTCTTTAAAATAATTATTGTTATTGTTCTTAGAGGGAACAACATGCCTGCCCTCAGTTTCAACTACCACTCCAGATACAATATTTAAATTGTCGACATCTTGTCACATCTGGGCATATGTTCCTGCCTTTCTTGTTGCATTTCTTGTGGATAACAGATCAATTACTAGAAGGATTAGCCTTATCTTCACTTTCAGGTTTGATTGTAAGCTCTCTGAGGTCAATCTGACTTTGTCGAAATCCCATATTCCAAGCTCATGAAATTTCATCTGTACAAAAAGTCACAAGATCTGCAAGTTTATCTGCCTCGGGGTGACCTTTTTGCCAGAAGGTTTTATCCTTTCCGTGTTTTTTTTAGATTAAGAGGGCCGTCTGCTTCTGCTTATGTTTCTTAAAAACGCTGAATGTTCCCTAAATTTTGAAACATGTATATGATGCTGTAATTATGTTTATTCATTTTTAATGAGCTATTTGCAGAAAAGCATTCTTCGGAAACATCACTATCCAGACAATCTAAACAGACAGGCTGCAGTGAGGCATAATCTCTACAAGCTTTTGTGAAAAAGATAACAAGGTGGAATGACAATGAAGTACCTTAAAATGTTTCCCTTCTGACAAAGTTATGCTGCAATATGAAGTTCTCTGTTCTTTAAAGTCAATGCCTCATTCGCTAGAAATTACACGGAGATCATGTATTTGCAATCCCTTTATTCAGGTTTAAGGAAAGTGAGTAAAAAGATCCACGTGTTTCCAGACCATATTCAGATATGCCATGGTTTCACAAACGTTTTCTTGTGGATTGATGTATTTGGCATTTATCCTTGACAAGCAGTCCCTTACTTTTGCGAATAAAACCCTTTTGACACTTTTCCAGTTCATACGATACGGTCTGACTACATCATTTTGTTGTATGCACTCCATGATGAAAGGAGCCAAAAGAATTGTTGCCAATTAAAAGTTGCAAATGGTTCATATGTGCTAATTTTTTTTAGATAGAGTACTTCAGAAGTGTACAGTAAATCATTCACTTCTGTCTTTGCATTATGTACAAGGCCCTGACCAGACAAGTCTTTAACAAAATGCTTGCCTTTTTTCTTTACTGATCGTCCTCTGTGTGTAAAATGGTCTGTGTATAAAATGGTCAATTCTGTACCTCGGTTTGACATTTGACCCGGAATTTGCAAAATGAAGTTTCCTTCTTCGAGAATTGCCACCTGAAGCATGATCAACAAGTGGACCAATAACAGGTAAAAGGTGACGGTGATACAGTATTTTGATTTCATTCCATTGACCTTTTACCATTTGATGATCAATATTTTTGCTGTATAAACTGCTTGCAATAAGATCACTGATAGAGATTAAGTCATAATAGTTTAAATTAATCACAATATCTCACAAAGCCAGCAATATGATTCTGCTGGTAGGTCTCTATCAATCTTCAATATGCATCTTCTCTCTTTATGATTATGAGGAAGATTGCTAAAGAACAAAAGCGGTTATCCCCATACTGTCCACACCAACTCCACACTTGGTCACTATTTACGTCAACTCACAGTTACTGATGATAATAGTTTCATCTTCAACTGGCCTACCAAAACATCACCACTGGTAATTTCAGTTGATTTTATCCTATTGTAAGCTTTGGCAACATATTCAAATATTCTTCCTGAAACCTTACCTTGATAACAATTTAACTCCCTTTTATCTCTTCTCTGTGTATTAAAAGATTGTCCTGAAAGATTCGAAGCCAAAATCCTGACATTCTAGGACCACCAATTATTCTAATGCTTTTATATTGCTGTCTTGTGAATTGGTCATGGAAGATTTATGAAGTATGTTTTGTCAGATAGGTTTCATAAATTTAATCATGTTATTACCTAAAAACAGGCATTTCTCGTAAAGCAAGTTCAAGCTGCCTGCTATGGCTGAAAAGTCACCACCTTTTGCATTTTTAGCATTTTTTTCACTTTGGTGCTTCTTGGTTTTTTACATTCCAGCAATCCTCTTACTAAATTTCAAAATGGCTTTTCTTTTTGCTCAAAACAAACTTCACAGAAGTGCCTAAGCTTAGATAGCTTTTGAGAGTATATCAAAAAAATTATCATTTCTGCCAGGCAAGTGATTCTTTTTTTTGGCAGATAGTATTTTCCATATTTTTTTCCTTTGTTGATGAACTAGTTACACGCATTAAAAATGGTTGTTGCCTAATAACATCCAAACAGAAACAATCATTGCATGAATTTTTATCTGGATTGCTCAAAATCTGGCTACATATGGCACTTCCAATTCTTCCGAATGTTGTTTCATTATTAATAACTGCTTTGTAATATGAAGCTGAAAAACAGCCTAATTCACTATTTGATTTACCTTTATTGTAATGCTTTTCTAAATGTCTTTAAAAATATTATGCCCGACTTAGTGAAGTGTTTATAAGAATACAGTAAAACCTATTAAAATAAAGTACACACGTTTTTAAAGAGACAAAAAAGGCTTCTTCATAAAAAATTTACTATTCTACACATTACTATACATCACTTGAAAAAGCACAGGGGTATAAAAATTTCAAATTCAGAATAACATTAACCTATCTCGGTTATTTAGTCTAGAATTTGGTTTTATCATTTTAAACCCTGACATACACAGAGGTGCAGGTCGGTAAACAATTCAACAAAGAGTCAAGGAAACAGTCTAAGTGTTTGTTTTTTTTGTTTAGGTCGAGCTAGCTCGGCATTCGTTGACACGAGCTCTCCATTGTACCCTCTCGTCCATCGCATTATGTAGTTCGTCTAATGTGCAGCCTGTATCTTCCATCAGTTGGTCAATGTAGGTTTTCTTAGGTCTACCAACTGGTTTGTGTCCATGCATTGGATTCCAGAGCAGGACATCTGCTATAAGCTCTTCTTTCGATCGCCAGCAATGTCCAGCGAAGCGTAATCTCTGTTGTTTGATGGTTTTGCTTATTTTTGGTACGTTGCCATACAACTCATTATTTGTGATACGGTCTTTCCAGGAAACATTTAGGGCCGCTCGTAACATTCGTGTGTATGCTCCATCAATCTTTTTCTCGAGCTTTGAGGTTAGTGTCCATGAGACAGATCCGTAAACAAGTACAGACTCAACCGTTGCTCTGAAAAAGTGTCTTTTCAGGTTATCGGAGAGATTTGATTTCCAGATCTTTTCAAGTTGGTTTAGAGCACCCCAGGCTTTGCCTAATCGGATATCAATATCTCGCTCTGTAGAGGTAATATGGCTACCCAAGTATTTGAAGTCTTGGACTTGCTTGATGTTATTACCATTGGTGCTCTTCATGCCTACAGATGAGTCTTGATTCAAACAGATGTATTCTGTTTTATCTGCGTTGAGGTGGAGACCGATTTCTTTTGCTGCATTTTCGATACTGTGAAGTAGAGTGTTTGCATCTTTAAGTGTATCGGCGAGAACTGCTAAATCGTCTGCATAGTCCGCGTCTGTAATTTTAACTGGTGGATATCGCCTACTTCTCTGCTTTTTGAGCGTGAGACCGAGATGGTTATTTTGGTCAAGCGCTTTTCTTAGCACATAGTCTAGGCAGATTATGAAGATGTACGGGGCGAGAGTGTCACCCTGCAGAACTCCGGCAGTTATCTCAAAAAAGTTTGTGTCTCCGTCCGGTGAGCGTACCATGGAATGGGTGTCTACGTAAAGCATTGAGATTGCATCGATAGTTTCCTCAGGGATTCCATATGCCTTTAGAATCTTTTTCATTTTACCACGATGTATTGAGTCAAATGCTTTAGAGAAGTCAATAAACAGAAGGACGGCAGGCAGGTTTTTCGATCTAACACCTTCGAGAATACGACGAATAGTGAGTATTTGTCCTATGGTTGATCTGTTCTTGCGAAAACCGTTTTGATTTTTTCGTAGTAGTGGATCTATTTTTGGCCGAATCCTGTTTAAAAGCATGAGGTTATAGAGCTTTGCAGATATCGTAGTCAAAGTAATTCCTCTATAGTTCTTTCGTATACTCAGGTCTCCTTTTTTGGGGAAGGGTAATATACAACCCTTTCGCCATTTGCTGATAGGATCTTGATGGTAGACAGAGTTGCAGAAATCAAGCAAAATTTGGTGAAATTCATCAAGTTTCCATATTTCAGCTGGTATCTCATCTAGTCCGCATGCCTTTCCATATTGTACGTCCCTGATGGATTTAAACAGCTCTTCCAAGGTAAACGGGCCTGTTTGGATATTGAGTTCTTCAGTGATGACTGGGGTTATCTCAACATCGTCGATTACTGGCGGATTTCCTAGGAGATCTTGAAAGTGCTTCTGCCATAATTTTACTCGTTCCGAATCATTTGTTGCTTTCAATCTAGACTTGCTGCTGTTCTTTCTCCCTGTGATCTCGTTTACTGTTTTCCATGCAAAAGCCGATTTTTGATTGCTAGCAGCTTTTGATATTGAATCTATCTTTTGTTGCAGGTACTGGCGTTGTTCTTGATTGTAAGCTTCTTTCAGTTCTGCAGAGCATCTTTGATACATAAGATTATTTTCATGTGAAGGTTGCGATGTTTTGCGCTCGGATGCTTCGTGCAGGCGTTTGCGTTTTTCACGAATCTTTTGTGATTCCCATGGATAGATCCTTTTCGTTTTTTGAGTTTGGGGAATGAATTCTAAGGCAGATTCTTTGACAGCAGTCTCAAAATTTTCGTATTTCGAGTCGGCGTTATCTAGTTGGGTTTCCTCCTGTAAGGCTGAAAATCTGTTTTTTACATTGATGATGAAAGTGTTCCGGGTCTCGGGATCATTTTTCAGGATTGACCAATCAAAGCGGGTGGTTTTGGAGGTTTTCTTCTTATTTGCTCGGAGGCTCAGACGAAACGTAGAAGTCACAATACGGTGATCTGACAATATACTCAGGAAAGAGTTGTAAGCTCTACAGTTTTTAGCGCTGTTTTTCCATTTTCTATTTATGATGATGTAATCTAGCTGTGCTGTATGACCGTTTGGTGATTTATGTGTCCAAAGTTGTCCCTGTCTTCTCTGGTAGTTAGTGTTCAGACATAGCAGTTCGTTTTCACGGATGAAATTTTTGAGCATTTCTCCGTTTCTGTTGGTTTCTTCATGATAAGAGAATTTGAAGTTGTCTAGCCTGCCTAGATGTGCGTTCAAATCTCCGGCAATTATCAGTACGTTGTGCTTGGGAATTTGTCTGGTAACTGAGGTTAAGTCTTGGTAAAATCTTTCAACTTCTAATATGTCGCATACATTTGTAGGGCTATAGCAGGATATTATGGTGGTCTGGGGATTGCCGTTTAGTGTGACTGTCATAATCCTTGGAGATATCGATTCAACACTAATTAGGGTGTTATATGCTTCCTGATTGAAAAGTATTCCTATTCCACCGGTAGCCGCATTAATGTTGTTTTTCCAGGCAGAGCTAGTGATTAACTTCCATTTGCCGAATGATTGCTCTTTGATGACAAGGTCTTCATGACACATTCTGTGTTCTTGTACACAAATGATGTCATGTTTTGTGCTTTCGGCTGAAGAGATCAGTTCTGGTATTTTCCATTCTTTATTGAGAGTTTGTACATTGATCGTACCAATAAAAATATTTTTCTTTCCTTTCATTAAGCTTGGGATTTTGTGATTATTTCTCATTGTCGCAGGCGCCCATTTTTCGACTGCAACCTGCGACACCATTGCAGGACGCGCTCCTTGTTTGACCGCTCGACGAGCGAGGCGGGATGAAAGTCTTAGAGTTTGTGTCATTTTGTGCTTTCAGTAGCTAAATTCTCACTTGCGGTCGCCGCTCCATACAAGTGCTAGCAGTGCTCTTCTCAAGAACGTGTGTGCCTTGCCGAATATGTGTTAAGGGTTTTACCACATATCGCCTTGCCACAGATAGAGTGAGCCAAAGCTATATTGCCTCACTAAATCATCCAACATCCTGCTAACCAATGTCTTCACCTGTGACCCAGGCGGGGCGGCTGCCGGGTGCTATGCCTTGCCGAAGGGCAACCCGTGATTTTGTCCGGGACTGCTTATTCCATATTCGCAGCTGACCTCCATATCTGGAGGCCGTTCCCCTATCCGCAGCCTGGGGACCCGGTGGATGGGAGTTTACTTCACCACACTAAGTGCTGGGTGGTGGATACTACTAGAAAAGAAACGTACCAAGCTTTCTTTGTTTTGAGTAGGCCAGATAATATTATCCAAAAAAGGCAAATACTCTTTCCAAATGTCTTTGCTTCTGTGGCTTCAAATTTTAAAGAGTTTCTAGCTTCAGTCATCTTTACCCCTTATTCTTAAAAGATTTTTATGTCTGATTTAAAAAGTGTTTTCATAGCAGCATTAAACCTCTGCAGTTATTTCGATTTGTACTGAAGAGTCACAAAACAGAGTTTTCCACAAGGGAGGAACTCCATCACCTAAAAAAAACAAATAAAAAGAAATTACATCTCCTCTGAATACACAGCAAAAGGAATTCCACCATTGCAAATGGCTGAAAAAAGGATTTTCAACTTTCTCCGAAAACACCTTTTCTTGACTATTGGAAACGACACAAGCTCTGTCCAAATCTGTTTGTACGAACCTTGTCCTTGAGTTTCAGGAAATATACAGGAAGCTCCTTTCTCACTACATTCACTTTAGATTCTCTCAAAACCAAAGGACCCAGTCCCACTAGAAGAGAGGAACCAAGTAGTTTACAGACTACAGTGTAATGACTGTCCTGCTTCCTACATTGGCGAACCAAAGGAGAAAAGAGCATAAGAGAGCTGTTTAAAAAGTCACACCAAGAATCATGAAATAAAACACTGCTGAACACATGATCCCACCTTTGACTGGGAAAATAAAAGGATTATAGACAGGGAAATAAACACAACAGCAAGAAAAAAATCATTCCCTACAGCATAGCAATCACATCAACAATATATTTTACATCCTTCCAGAAATATGGCCTCTAGCACTAAAGAAAGAAACACAACAAACAAAACAAACACAGCATAGGTATGGCGCCGCTCTTCGAAACAATTCAATCCCTTTGAAAATTGAATAAACATTTCCACCCTTTTTTAAGATTTCTCTGACTAGCCAAGAAAAAATACCCCTTTTTCTACTTTTTAGACACAAGATAGCTCCAATTTTTCCTATTCTTTTCTCAGTGGAAATATGGACAAGCATAGTTTAATCCTAATGTCTACAAAGGCCTGCTGCAGATTTTGGTATAATGGTAGCATTATATCGTGACAGATATATAACATACTCTAGCACACTAAACCTTGCTGCTAAGATCCCAAGCACATTCCAAGATGTATGGTCTGCTTATGACAGTCTGTAGTTGAAGGTGTCCTGGAACCTTTTTCCATTACCATAACCTTGGCGTTTTTTGACACATCCTTTCCTTTTTTGTAAGAAAATGGCTATAAGAGGAAAGGTTTTAAGTGCAAATCACCATCACCTAACGAAAACAAGGGCACATTTTCTTTTGGGAGGAAAAGTGGTGAAGGTTCTGGAGTGCTCAAAGTATTTGTCTCAAGTGTAATGACTAGAGAAGAGTCTCAAAAGACTGCTGCTCTTCCATTGGTTCAATACATCAAAGTACCTAATGCAATATTTTTCACTTGCCACTATCATTATTATTACTATTATTATTATCATTATTATTATTATTAATGTTTGAAAAGGATATACGTTTCAGAAAATAAATTTTCTGCTATCAATATGTGTCCTTTATAAGATAAGAAATATATGAAAAATATGAAAAATGTTAAAAAATTTAAAAACACTGTTAAAATATTGAAAATCGAAAGCTACATGAGACATTTAATAGACCGATAGTGCAGTTCAAGTAAGAGTAAAACTAAGACACCGTTTAAGAAAGTCTCATGTAGATTTGTTTTGATTTACAGTGAGATTTCACGTAACTTTTAAAATCATTTTCCCTACTTCTTATCTCACTCGGAAGGGAGTTGTATATTTTGGCTCCCATGATGAAAAACCCTCTTCTGGCTAACTCTAGCTTAACCTTAGGTAGTTTCAAAATGATGTTATTGTTTCTGGTGTTTATTTCATGTTTACTGATCATAAAGTAATCTTTAAAGTTACTTCAGATGTCATTGTCTAAACACTTTGTAACCATTATCACCTGTTTTTCGATTTCATTTTTGATAGGAACAGTTTTATACTTCACAATTTTGTTTACACGCTGCTCTAACGATACAAGCTTTTGTTGCTGTGTTCTATTCATATTCAAATTAACAATACAGTTATAACGCAGTGCTGATACGATTACAGTAGAATATACCAAGTGTGCAGCTTCACTCGTCAAGAACGCCATGAGGTTACGTAAGAGTCCTATTTTCGGACATGCTCTTTTGTATTTCTGATCGAAATCATGAGTGAGTTGTTAGATTCGGGCCTGGAACGGTACCAAGGTAAGTGTAACTCGCAGTGTGATTGATCAAATAATTATTGCAAAATAATTTCAATTGCCTCCTTCCGAGTGTTATATTTGAGCTCTTATTCGATGTTCCGAACAGCATGCTTTCGGTTTTTCCAACTTTCACGTTTATGACCAGATCGTTAGTCATAAGGTAATCTGCAATACTAGTAATGTCGGAGTTTAATTTAGATTCTATATCCTTCACATCTTTTTGCTGATACATATATCACTGTGTCATCTGCAAATTGAAGCATTCTACTGTGTTGAAGACAGTCGCCGAAATCATTAAAAAATAGGGAGCTTCTATTTAACCGGGCGCTGGCAAAATAATCATTGGTCGATCTGTTGAAGTCACATGACGTGCCACGTTTCTGTTGTTTCTGCCGGCTAAATAAATAAAAACCCATATTCAACTGTCAGTGGCCATTTTGTACCGAATGTTGTCTCGCAGAATACGGGAAACCCTATTTAGCCATCAATAAACCCGTACAGCATTAAAATTGCCTGGCTGGGAATGAAACACAACTTCAGCTTAGCAAAATACCACAGTTCTGTTTTTATTTCAGGTTTGTCATAAAGTGAAACCCAGTCTTACCGTCAAGAATGTACGGTTGTTAGTGTGCAAGTGTAAAACTACATGGTTATTCAATTTTGCTGTTTTCAAGTAGGCCTCGAGTCCTGAATGTTCTCCCTTTATCAATAAAATTATGCATTGCTATCAGTTTAGCGGAACACATTTATGTTGCCTGTTATTAGAAAGAAAACTACTGTAAATTGTGATATTTCAATTTGCCATGCATTGTCATAATGAAGAAGCACATATCATCAGACATCGACGGCGACAGTGCTGTGTCAACAACACAACACTCTGGGTTATTTTGCAAATGTTATGACAGTACGATCTGTTCCTGAAATAGCCGCTCAGTCTGGGGATTGTGGGGATGACACAGCACTGTTGCTAATCATACTTGAGTCTGTATATATGCACTTTTGCTACATAGATGGAAGCCTATTATCAAGTTGTAGGAGTGACGGTCACTCATGTTATTGAGCTTTTAGAAGGATTTCCATTAAGGTACAGTATTCTTCCTCGAGATATTTCAAAACAACTTTGAGGATTCGTGTTCCTCTTGTAGCACTGTTGCACGTGATATTTGGCTTGTGTATGTGCACTTTCATTACAAACGTTCCCGCGAACTATCACGAGCAGCAGGGCTTTAACAGCAACACATTCCTTGATATTATTTAGAGCTATCTCAAGGATAAGTGCTTTACCCAAAAGACCCATGTTGACCGGCGCAGCATATCTAAAAATTAATTGCGTTGTTTCTGGGGCTGTCACCACTATTGCTCACGATATATAGTGTACATACGTGCATTTGTTATTAAGATGTGTACAAAATATCCAAGAGGCATAGTGCTGTAAAAGCGACACAATCCTAATGTTCTTCTCTGTGCACGTAGCATATAGAATCTCCATGTCAGACTAAGCTTCCCCGGGATTTGTCTCTACAAAGTACGAGCTTCTACTGTTTCTGTGCTTTAACCATATTTACTAAATCTTTTGTCCTTTCACTTTAAGAGTTCGTGCCCAAGATAGCTCAAAATAACGTCGTGTTGCTCTCACAGCATCCTCATTCACAATACTCGGCTTGCATGCCAGTGCACTTTTATTACAGACTCGCAAGGACAATATGAACAACATTGCTGATAGAGCGACACAATTCTCAATCAATCCTCGATTTTATTTTTAGCTATCTAGGGACGACTGCTGTATATTAATACATTTCACTCTAATCTAGCATATAATTGTTCCGAGGTAAATAAGGGAGTGTAAGAGCGGACAGCAGTAGGTCTAGAAAAGAGAGCAAATGCATAGAAACACAAAGGGTGGATAGATTCATTGAAATTATTTATTACATCTGACAAGACCATCAAGAAAGGAAATAGGTGTCCACAAAGAAATCACGGGCAAAGAAAAAAAGAAAAAAAGAAAAAAAGCCCAAATCACCTAGCTAAAAGAATACCACTCAATGGAAATGTTAAAATAAAGACATGAATGAAGATCATTATGTACATGTCTTAAAATTTGTCATCGTTTCAACAAAATATGAACATGCCCACATCTGTGAATACAGATCTCTTAAACATCCACACACAAAAAATTTATACAATTGTACATTTGCACTACATCTGGACACCATTGGCGTAGGAGCTCTGCTACAAACAAAACAACAATACATGGGCGACAACAACTTTAAACATACAGAAGCCTGGCTTACAGGCTGCCCAGACCTTGAGGCTTTACGCAGGGAAGACGTCCGCAGTGGCACTCATTTTATTCGTGACATTTTACTCGTGCGCTAAAGAAAAACTGGACATTTCAGACGTTTTGGCAAATCTTTCAAGATAAAAATCAACTCCGAAGTACTGATTTTCTTTGCCAGGGTAGACTACTGAATGCGGCAAAAATCGAACAAAATGTGAAAAGTTGAAGAATAATTTACTGTCCTTTTTTGATGGGCAGACGTCTGCCTGTGTCAGCCACGTCGTACAGCAAAAGAATATATAATAAATGCGTGCACACATGCACACAAAGAATAGAGTCAATGGAATTGTAATACAATGAATACATCAATTGATTAACAATTTTTCTTTTTCATAAAAAGACTCCATATTGTGAAAGTAATATTACACAAAAAACTAATAAAAATAGGCAGAGTAACATAATAAAACCTGACGAGTTAAGCGTTCATGATACAGGCACAACAAAACCACACCTTGCTGCGAGGAGCTTTTGTTGTGCCCGTACAACTAAAGTGGAACCACTCCAAGCAGCTGTCACAACGTAACTGACTGCCTTGGAGGTCAGTATGGTATGTCCGCCACAGCTAGCCCCTATCTGTTACTTTTTCTGAAACGGTCTGCACCTTCTGCCACGCATTCTTCGTAAAGTACTTTCACACTCGTGAAATGTCAATGTTCTTATCTAGACACGCTGACGAAATGTCCTTCGCTTGTAGAAGGTCAACTGGCCCCAACATGGAGCTTGTCATGGCAGCCTCTGTTTTTTGTCTGCCCACAAACCACTGGAGAAAAACTGTAAGGATAAAAAAGAGAAAGAGAAATACATTAGTTATGGTGTGCAATCACTAAATGATGTCTGAACTTGGATATTTTTTTGTACAAGTAAAGATAGAAATGCCTACACGTAATCTTAACATAAGATGAAATTATTACAGATTCGAAAAAGATTAGATGTATATTGCAGAATCTTTTATGCGAAATTATTACAACTAATATTGTGATAGAAAAATATCCTGTAAATAGAAGAGGAGTACAATAATGATAATAAAAATAATAATTACTTCTGTCCGTTTTTCTCCGGAGTCGACGAAAAATAGGCATTTCTGACCTTTACCTTTTCAAAAACCGATAGCACATGGTGCATGCTCATAGCAGCCTTATCATTTGTGCCACGTTTGCTTGAAATCGGTCCAATGGTTTTTGCGCTACAGCTTGCAATAGACACAGAGAAAGAGAAAAGGACAGACAAATTGACAGGACTCCCCTATCTCCCTGCCCTAAAGTAGTTTCCAGATTTACTGCGAACTACAAAAACAACATAAAGATGTAATCACTTCAAACTAAACATGGGTAGGTTGAATAATTACGAGGATGACTAATAAATTTACTGCGTTTCTCAATTTCTAGGTTGTTACATTCGGTATTACTTGGAAGCAATTCACAACAAATAACTAAAGGTTCCAAGTGTATCTTCTTCCGTGTCTTACCCACACAATATCTTTCTTAAAATTCGTGCAGTACCTAATAGAGCCGTCAATTGTATTACCCTCAAGACTTCATTCTCGTCACATTCTTTAGGGAAACCTGTACATTTTTTACAAGCTACGCCTAGAGCCCCTATGACCACAGGTACCACCTTGACTTTTTTAAGTTCCCAAAGCCTGGCTATTTCATCTTTTAGCAGCTTACATTTCTCAATTTGTTCGAGTTCTTTCTCTTGTACCCTCGTACATCCGGGGATGGCTATATCAATTATTATGGCTTTCTTTGCTGTTTTGTTGACCAAGGCTATACCTGGTCTTCTAGCCTGTATATTGTATTTTGTAGTCCTCGTTTTCTATGCAGCGTTCCGATTTTTGGTTTTACCACTGCTTTTCTCTTTCTAAACCGACTTTATTGCCCAGAGACCAATGCACATATTTCGCGACATTACCATGTCTACGTTCATATTCTCTCTGCGCCAGCTTAGAACATTCACTGGTGATATGGCTTACACTTTCTCCTTTCTGGCCACACATCCTACATAATGGTGATTCAGCCGTCTTATCAATGTGGAATTTTAGGTAATTTGTTCGGAGCGATTGCTCTTGCGCACTACAAATTAATGCTTCTGTTGTGCCTCTCAAACCCCCTTTATCTAGCCATGACCAGGTTCTATACCAATCTGCTGGATCGTTCTCATTTAAAAACTGTCCACGAAGTCGTTTTCAATATTACTATTAATATTGTTATTATTACACTATAAAATATATCACACAGCACAGTAGTAGCTGATTTGTCTTTATACCATCCACCTAGTTCCTCTAGGTTGGGATGGGTAGCACCTTTCTTATGGTGTTGGCCGAACTCAACAGTGCCATCTGCTGAATCAGTCCAAATTACTTCGTGTCAACTCCAAGTAGAGCAATCCATTCCTTAGTTCTGTACTTGGCTCCAAGAGCTCCAATCACTATGGGGATCACTTTTCTAGATCTCTTCCACGTGCGGGTTATCTCCAGTACCAGATCCTGGTATTTCTCAATCTTCTCGGATTCTTTCCCTTTGACCCGAAAATCCCCAGCGACAGAGATATCTATGATTGTCGTTTCTGAGTTGATCTTGTCAACCACCACAATATCAGGTCTCCGAGCTTCAATTACCCAGTATGTATTAATTACCCTGTCAGTATGTATGTTGAAATCCCAAAAGATTTTGACTTTATCATTCTCCAGCACTTGCTCAGCTCGGTGGTCAAGCCAATTTTTGCTCCTCTGGAATCCATGGAGTTCACACAGTTCCCAATGGATGATCGAAGCAACACGGTCATGTCTCTTCTTATATTGGACCTGTGCCTGCTTCTCACATTCACCTAATATGTGCATCACCGTTTCCTCTCTTGCACCACACATCCGACACATCTTACTTTCCTGTTCTTTCATTATCTTCACTTTATAACTCCTCGTTGGGAGTGATTGATTTTGGTCAGCTAGCAGTAGTCATTTGGTTTCTTTTTTTAACCATCCAGCTTTCAACCAACTCCAAGAAAATGTTTCATTTTCCTGTACTTTCTTGGGGTAGTGACCATGCAGAGGTTTCTCTTTCCATCCTTTTATTCTCTCAGCCAATTTTTCCTTCTTGAACTTTGTCGCAGTTCTTTCTTTCACAAAACTCTCCAGCACTAAGTCGTCATTCATTGTCGTTTTTTTTATTTAATCCGACAAACTGTACTCCTCAGCCCTCACACATTCCGCGATCGATACCATTCCTCTACCTCCCTACAATTCTACTCACATACAGACTATCTACATCTGCTTTTGGGTGGAGTGCTCGGTTCATCGTCATCAGCTTTCTTGTTTTACTATCCATCCCCTGTAACTCATCAACAGTCCAATCGAGTATCCTGGCTGTGTACCGCACTACTGTCACTGCCCACGTGCTCATCGCTTTGACTTCGTTACCTCCATTCAGTTTTGACTCCAACACTTTTCTTATCCTTCTGAAATACTCCTTTCTGACTTTCTCTTTCATGTTTTCCATTTTCATCTTATCAGCCTCCAGTATTCCTAGATACTTATAAGACTCCTCCCCTAGATCTTTTATCAACTGTCCATCTCGCATCCCGATTCCTTCATCTTCAATCTTCTTTCCTCTTCTCATCACCAACGATGCACGTTTATGCAATCCAAATTTCATCCGTATATCACTTTTGAATATTCTGACTGTGTTCACCAGGGTCTCTAACTCTGATTTCGACTTCCCGTAAAGCTTCAGATCATCCATGTACAGACGATGGTTAACCTTTATGCCTTGTCGGAATTTGTAACCCTGAGTAGCCGCCAAAATGAGTATCGACAGTGGTATGAGAGCAGTCACAAAGAGGAGAGGTTATAACGAATTTCTTTGGAAAATCCCTTTTTTGATGTCTACCTTCGGAATTTTTTCCCCGAGGTATTCTAGCTCAGTGCTCCAAGACCGCATGCTGTTTCTTATTAGTTCGATCACATTTTTTGCCATTCCAGTTATCTCCATTGTTTTCAAGATCCATGAGTGTGGTAGCATGTCATATGCTTTTTGATAATCGACCCAACATACAGCTAGATTAGTGCCTCTTTTCTTTGAGACAAGTAGAATTGCCTTGTCCAGCATAAGATGGTCCTTGGTGCCCCTTGATTTCCTGATACAGCCTCTCTCTGTTCTTCTCCAATAACATCTGATCAGACAGGTGTTCATACAACCTATCAGCAAGTATACCTGTAAACACTTTCCACATAAGTGGTAAGCATGTGATAGGTCGGTAATTTCTAGGTTGTTTCCCTTTAGCAGAGACCTTCATGATCAAAACTGTTCTCTCTGATATCATCCATTTAGGGACATTCCCATCTTCCAAGCACTTCTGTAGATGTGTTCCCATCAGCTTATGCAGACTCGTCAAGTTCTTTATCCAAAATCTCTGTACTCCATAAGGGCCCGGGGACTTCCAGTTGGGTACTTTTCCTATTATCATCTTGACATCATTCTCAGTGATACTCAGATCTCCTTGTCTTTCCACATGCTTCAGTTTATCTTGTACTCTGTTCATCCATTCCGCATTGGTGTTATGCTTAGTCTCTTCACTCCATATTCCTTGCCAAAACATTCTAGATTTCTCCTTATCTGGTGCCTCTCCGCCGGTGGTGTTGCTATCTCCTTGTAGGTCCTGATGAAACCGTTTCTGGTTGTTAAAAAGCTTTCTGTTCTGATTGTACTGTTCTGCTCTTTCCGTGTATCTCTTTATCTTCTGGCTTACCGCTCTTAGGTTTTGTGTCAACTCTTTAATTACCACATCATCTCCTTTGTTTTTAATCCTGTATTTTTTCTCTAGCCTCATTCTCATAGGATCGTCATAATCTCTACCTTTACTTACGACAACTCTACTTAAATCTGCTCTTATGTCTTTCATTTTCTTCTGCAGCCGTGTTTTCCACCTCGGCACCCTCTTAGACTGTCTCCGGTCTCCGTTCTTTGTCAACTTTTGCGTAATGATTTTCGCACAAGCCATGATGGTGTCATTCAACTCAGTGATGTTGCTTATCTCTACACAATCCAGTACCTTATCAACCTGTTTGACTTCACTCAAGATCTTGTTCCTTTCGATATGTCTAATGATTCTCAGTCTCGGTTGATCAGTAGCTGGTTGATTACGTTCACTTATGATTCTCTCTATCAGATCTTTCTCTGTCTCAGAAGTTGGTTCTTTCACTATTTTCGGTGTTGGCTCTCCTTCTGATTCATTTTGGTCTTCATTTCCTGGTGATGTCTCGGTCTTCATGGTCTTCATCCCTTTCATTCTCCCTTATATTTTCATCTATTATTACTTTTATTATTAATATTATTATTATGTATTATTATTAATTCATCTGTAATTAACTTGTTTTGTTGCGAAACCACTCGGGAACTCCATACCCGAAAACGGCAACAGCACCTCAAAAGCTAGGCAATACATAAAANCTAGCTGGTTGATTACGTTCACTTATGATTCTCTCTATCAGATCTTTCTCTGTCTCAGAAGTTGGTTCTTTCACTATTTTCGGTGTTGGCTCTCCTTCTGATTCATTTTGGTCTTCATTTCCTGGTGATGTCTCAGTCTTCATGGTCTTCATCCCTTTCATTCTCCCTTATATTTTCATCTATTATTACTTTTATTATTAATATTATTATTATGTATTATTATTAATTCATCTGTAATTAACTTGTTTTGTTGCGAAACAAATTTTAAAAGTACCATCTTAAAATGGTACAGGAGTTACTTCAGAAACTACCAATGCAAAAATATACTTAAAAATCTGATCAATATTCAACCTGACCGGAGACTGTAATGTCTTCTAAAAAAATCCGATGATAATTCAGTTTGAATTCTTAGTACCTTGAGCTTTCAAATAAGAACATTCAATCTTGTTAAGATTCGATATAAAAGTGTTTTAATGCCTGTTTTAACAGGACCTGCTTGTGTTTTACGTCAAGCTGAAGGTTGTACACAAAATCTTTGGTGGGTAGCGGGAACCAAAACAATTTAAATAAATTTCAGGTTTTTTTCCAGCCGCGACCTGAGCGAGCCTAAGGAAGAGAATAAACATAACAAGAAACAACATTAAGAATAATACAATAAGAAAAAGATTTCGCTTAATAGAGGAAGAAAATATTCGTAGGAGAATAAAGCAATGCAAGACGTAAGAAGATGAAATAGTGTTAGGAACTAGAGATTACGAGATAGCAATATAATCTTTGAAATTAGTTTTGCAAAGAGTAGAAAGTTAGGAAACTTGATTATTATCGAAAATTCTACGATAGCTTACCAAGACTTTTTATTACAGAAATAAAATAATCAAGAGGTCAATGTTCGAGACGTAAGCAATCCAGCAAATGAATAGAATAAACAGATACGCTAATAACAGCGGTTGCAGGGTTGCATACAAGACATAGAAGGGACATCAATACATTAATCCGAAATTGCATTACAACCACCCTGTTGCACCATTCAACTGTTAATGGAACAGCTTCTACAACCTTTAGCAAGGAGTTCGGCTGCCATAGGACCACTCGGGAACTCCATACCCGAAAACGACAACAGCACCTCAAAAGCTAGGCAATACATAAAATCTACTTAAAAAGGGGAAGAAAACCTCACATTCAGCACCACTTCTTAATGGAATTCGTCAAGCATGACAGTATCATCATGCTTTACTTTGCTCCGAGTAGATACTTTACGGCATACGTGAAGCATTGACAAAGCTAGAGTACTACTGTTTGTAATCAGGCATCAGTGCCAGTACATATGGAGCTAAAATGCTGATATATTTATCTATGATAAGACTCCGCTTTCCCCTTTCCGTAACGAAGGAATGGTTTACTGCTATCCTTTCCTCTGGGGTCCATAGAAATAATTCTCCAGCCGGCTCATCGTGCTTAATAAAATGATTAGAAAAGGGCAGGGCTGCTTCTNGAAGCCTTGACAAAGCTAGAGTACTACTGTTTGTAATCAGGCATCAGTGCCAGTACATATGGAGGTAAAGAGCTATGTCTTTATCTATGATAATACTCCCCCTTCCCCTTTTCGTTACGAAGGAATGGCTTACTGTTATCCTTTCCTCTGGGGTCCATAGAAATACTTCTCCAGCCGGCTCATCGTGCTTAATAAAATGATTAGAAAAGGGCAGGGCTGCTTCTTCGGTATAGTAAATATGCGACGAAGCTAGCTTTCCTACAATGACTTGTGGATGAGATGTTTGAAAATATCAAAATTTATTTGACATATATGTATGTGTGTGTGTGTGTGTTTGTATATATATATATATATATGGTGTTGCATGTACGAATGCATAGATGTGTTGATGTATGTATGAAATACGTAAAGTTGACTCGTTGCTTTAGTATTGGATTATCCAACACCATAGTTAACTAGCAGATTCTAAAATGGTCACGAATTAAATATAATTTTTATTTGCTGAATAGTGATGACAACAGCAGATTCGAAAAGCAAAATTCGTACCTGTGCTGTTTACAAAAGATCACTCACAATAAACCTCGACCTTTTCAATAGTTTTCTCACCTTAATGCTACACTTAATACGGGTACTTTAGTTTTGTTTTGAATAGTCTGGTCAATTTTTTAAAAATTTATACCTGATATACAAACGCCGTCATACCTCTGGGGATCAGGGTCACTATTATTGGTTCTCAGATTTGATGATCCATTCTCGACTGACGGATAAAAATGGTGCAATGTTGCTGCGAGTACATGGCAAGTTTTTTCATTTGAACCGAAAAAGCATTGACGTTAAGTAAAATTCATCTTTTAATAAAATGTACATTGTTTTTTATGAAATAACAATACACCAATTTACACATTATCCATTCATGTTGTTCAGGTTACAATGTTGAGTAGTAAAATACAATCATACGATCAGCAATGCAAAACCATGATTTCAAGTGGCATGATAAAAATATCATTACACTAATGACACACTCTCTGCTCGACATCGCAAACGTCTTCCAAAACTGTCATAACTGCGTCTAAAACTGGCACTCAGTTATTACCCATTTTGAAAACAATCGGAGAAAAGGGTCTACCAGAGTGCGTGGTGATTTTCTTAAAAGCTCTACAATTTAAATGCTTTAAAAGATAACGAAAAAATCTTCACGAAGCACAATATTAATTATTTTTTCCTCGAGAATGCTCCATTCTCTACAATATTACACAGAAAAATTCATCACAAATCTCATTCATTTTCGATACCCTTTCCTCAGGGGTCTTTTCCAAGTTACAAAATGTATCGCTTAATAAAAAGTAATTTTCGCTTTTTATGCGTGTGTGTGTGTCTTTAGTGTCTGTGTAAGATTGAAATCAATAAGCATATTAATCATGTTCATCCAGTTAATAATTTCTATGCTGATACTGAAAATGATTATATTATAAATAAAATTAGACATATACCTATAAAAGCAACTGAAAACAATATATATTATTGATTGTGTGGTGCTGAAAAGCATGTTTTTATTGTCTGCAGATTACAAACTTACCACGGGACATACTAGCCTGGAAGCGCTTTGTTCGGTCACGACATTCATAGGGTTTGATAAATTGGTGGTTTTTCCACTATCTGGTCACTTAATTATAGATCACTTAATTATACATTCAGAAACAACTTTTTCTTTAATCCTCGATCAAAGTTGCCTGTTTTCTTTCATGGTAGTTTCTAACCTATTGTCCTCCTTCGAGGACCAGATCTCCTTCGAGGCTGGGTCCTTCTTCGAGGCTGTGTCCTTCTTCTTGGCTGGGTCCTTCTTCTAGGCTGGGTCCTTCTTCTAGGCTGGGTTCTTCTTCTAGGCTGGGTTCTTCTTCGAGGTTGGGTCCTTCTTCGAGGTTGGGTCCTTCTTCGAGGTTGGCTTCTTCTTCGGCCCCAAACTGGTGATCGTTTTGGTCTCCGATGGGCCTCTTCCGAAACATTCACGTCATCTCCTTCGATATTGCTTGAAACACCTGCCTTCACCTGTTCTTCTTTACTCACATTTTCACCAGACTTTATTTGATCATCGTTTTTCTTTACTTCAACACAATGCCCACCTAAAAAAAGACCATTGAAAAGAATAAACCAAAATGGAAAATGCAAAATGGAAAGGTAGGGAACGGATTGTCAAGCAAAGCTTGCTGTCACCCTCCAAGTCTGGTATCTATCAAATACAACTTTTTGTTGGCCCACTGTCAACGTCTACGAGATTCTGTCGCTACATATGTTTTATTTATTCAATTGCAAGCAAAAGCAATGTGATTTCCTTCATAGTGTCTTCTTGGTTAATACAGTATTGGAGCATCTCATCATAGAATGTAAGAAAATCTTGTATGTTGATTAGTTACGACCTGCGAAAGGTGCAGACAGAATCAATCAGAACCTTAAAGACAGAAAAAAAAGGAGATGGTGAAATTTCTTTTTTAGGTGTTGCAGTCCTTCGATTTTGCAAAAATCCCTTACACAAACTATTGAGATTGGTAGTTAGTTCTGCAACACTTTTCGGGCGTTTCCGCGTTTGTTTAACCTGATTCACCACACTCCGCCTGATGCCACCGTCTTCCAATAAACGGACTGGCCATTTAGAACAGCTGTAAAACTACATCAGCTTTGTTTAGTATAAAGGAGTAACCTATTGCTGGTCTGAGTTGTTGACTGCCACTGCATGTGTCAAGTGAGACCCAATTCTTTTAAAGTCAGTAATATCATACGAAATTTATTTTTTCATTTCTTATTGTTTACTTTTTCGAAGTGTGTTTTTAGCCGCCTCACGGCCTTCTAAACCGAAACCTATTCTACCGTCTTTTATCGCAAGTAAAATTTCATTGGTCATCTGTTAAGGCCACAACATTAGGCTAAGTGTTAGGGTTAGGAACAATAGGGTTTCCAGTATTCTGACAGACATCATCTGGTACAAAATGGTCATCGTTCGTGAATGACGGTACAATAGGATTCGAGATGTACAGCCGTCTGACGGCTTTATAGCTCCTGCCTTAATATTTAGATTCTAATATATTGCCACACCGGTATTGTTAAAACCCAACACGATTGGACTAAGTTGCTAAATAGGAACCCATCTTTATCGATGTAAAATCAGCTTGAAGCTACACAATTATTGTGCTCTATTCTGGGGAATAACCGTTAAACCTAAAATGGATGGTTTACATTTTTTTAATGATATCCATTTCTTATTTAAGTAAAAATCACTGTTAAAAAAAGTAAAACCTGCTCTTTTAAGCAGTTAAACATTGAAACCTAACACGATCGAGTTTCTAGAGGACGTTTCGTTACAATCTGAATCCAACAGAAATATTATTTCAGACACGCTTTCAAACAGAACAGTTGCTGGTTACTTACAATCGAGATCCTAATCAGCAATCAGTTATTTAAGTACAATTTCCCGGTACGAAAATAATACACCTTTCCCGAGATTTTCTTCTGCTGCGTGAAAACGAGGCTGAACTTGCGAAAAAAAAAATCAAAATAAACTATTTCAGCATGGAGGACGCACAGAATCTTATAAAGTTACTGCTGAAAAATGTTGATGAGAAAATCAATATTGTTGTTATGAAAGAAGAAAAGAAATTGAAGTGGGGAAAAGATCTTTTAAACTTGCCATTGTTTACAATAAAAGAGATAGAAAAGCATC
>RDPX01000003.1:417244-471168 GCA_003991215.1 Morbakka virulenta
ATGATTATGATTATTATTATGATTATGATTATGATTATGATTATGATTATGATTATGATTATGATTATGATTATGATTATGATTATGATTATGATTATGATTATGATTATGATTATGATTATGATTATGATTATGATTATGATTATGATTATGATTATGATTATGATTATGATTATGATTATGATTATGATTATGATTATGATTATGATTATGATTATGATTATGATTATGATTATGATTATTATTATTATTATTATTTTTGCTTTCAACGATGCCTCTAACTACGTCTTTCCTCAGAGAAATAATTAAAATCATATGAATTTCTGGCAAAGTTCCTCCTGCATGGAAAAAGGCCTGTACGATTTTAATACATAAGAGGGGTAACACCGATGAACCTTCTAACTTTCGACCAATTACTCTTGAAATTGTTCCATTAAAAGTTTTTACATCCTGTTTCTCTCTCTTGAACAGAATGGTCATTACTGACCAGCCGTGGCATTCTTCGCGAATCGTCGCCATTGATTCCGGTTCTGCGACATTCTAAGCAACTCAACCATGCTAATGTCCGCAATGTCCTTCACGTTGTCTGTCATTCTTGCTTTTGGTCTACCACAACCTCTTTTTTCAGGGGTTGTGCCAAAGAGCAGATCTTTTGTTAGGCCGTCTGTTGGTGACCGATTTGTCTTCTAATTGTTTGCATTGTTCATCAATTGCCTGCTGTTTGTCTTTTCGCATCCTTCTCTGGACAACTGCATTTTGTTCTTTGTATGCCGCCCTATCTTCAGGTTTGGTGAGGCCGCTTGCTTTGATTGTGCTTCTTTTTTCTACTGCTTTCAACGTTTCAACATCCTGTTTGCGTGACTCAACATTTGAATACCTGAAGGATAATAACTTCGTTGAACACCAGATTCAAAAAGGCTACACTTTTAAGATCTTGGGTACTTTAGAACATACTGCAATGATGGCACATGTAATAAACAAGGCTCGCACTAATCAACGCTCCCTAGTCATTGTTCTTTTAGACCTACAAAATGCTTTTGGTGAAGTTCACCATAACCTAATAACATCTGTTCTAGATCACCATCACATTCCTGGCGAAATTACACTGAATTTACAACAGCATTTCTCACCGATCGTTTTACAGACTGAAGCCATAACAGTTTGTCGTGGGCTTTTACAAGGAGATTGTCTTAGTCCACTAATCTTTAATATGTGTTTTAATACATTCATTCAATATATTAGGGCAGAAAAATACAACCAACTTGGTTTTTCACCTCACGACAAGAACGATCCCATGTTCAATCCTGTACACTGGTTTCAGTTCGCAGATGACATTACAAGTGGGGAAAAAGAAAACCAGCCTCTTTTAAACTGTTTTAGTCGATGGTGTCAATAGAGCAAAATCATCATAAGGCTTGATAAATGTGCCACCTTCGTTATCAAAAAATTCACAGCAAGATCTCTTCAATTTCAGCCCAAACGTTTTGTTAATAATGGAACTGTACCTCCTGTACCCGTGGGAGATGCCTTTAAGTATCTCTAACGTTACTATGACTTTGAAATGGCAAATAAATCTCATAAATCCAAACTTCTGTCTGTTTTACAAGATCTTCTTAAACAAATTGATACTCTACCTATCCACCCAAAACACAAACTGAACCTCTGCAGTGAATTTGCCTTCCCAAAAGGTTTTCTGGCACCTTACTGTTTCAAATGTTTCTAAAACTTGGGTGGCAGAAAATCTCGAGAACCTGGTCTTTAAATACATACGCCAGTGGCTTGACCTGCCTCCAGGTGCCACTCTTAGTTCCATTCTTCTTTCCAAAAACCAATTTGGACTCAACTTGCAGGTACCTACCACAAAACTTCTACAGTACCAAACTGTCACCCGTAACGCTCTGAAGTTGTAACCAAATAATAATATCCAAACATTGTAGAAAAACAGAAGCAATAGTACCAATATACAACATGGTATTTATAAAAGTACAAAAGAAGTTTTGAAAGCTGTGGAGACAGAACACAAGGAGCGTTTACAAAGTCATCTTGCTACTTGAGGTACCTTTCTCTCATTTCTGTTTGACAACGCAACTTCAAAATATAACAAGTTTTGGTCTGAGGTTCAAAGTAAGCAACCAA
This sequence comes from Morbakka virulenta, assembly GCA_003991215.1. Taxonomy (NCBI): domain Eukaryota; kingdom Metazoa; phylum Cnidaria; class Cubozoa; order Carybdeida; family Carukiidae; genus Morbakka; species Morbakka virulenta. Next base: position 419,381 of record RDPX01000003.1, read on the forward strand.
ATAATATCTTCAGCTTTACCATTCATTATTTAAGTAACACCCTTGCAACTCGTAAAACTCTATCCAAATAGAACCTCAGTCTATCGTCTTCTTGCTCATCCTGCTTTGGGCCAGACACCCTTCTTCATGTTTTCACTGGCTGCAAAACGTACCTTCAGAAAGATCGTTATACTTCGCGACACAACTGACCATTACAGTTTTTAGCAGGAGCCCTCTAATCTGTTGAAGGGTGTAAAATTTACACTGAAATCTGTGGATTCTTATCGCCATGCATTATAACTGGAGATGCCTTGAGGCCTGATTTGCTCTCAGTTACTCCTCAAAAACAGTTATACATACTTGAATTGATGGTTGGGTATAAAACAAACCTAGATAAAAATGCTTCTCGCAAATATGAAAAATATCGTTCTTTGATTCGTGATTTACATTCCAGCTTTCCGAAAGTTACTTTCGTAAATCTTCCCATTAGCTCTTTAGGTATATTCGGTAAATCTTGTATTTATTTCAGTGAAATGTGCAACGCTTTGAACATCGACAACAAATACGAACGCTTTCTTTCAACCAAACTTTCCAACATAATCATTCGCACCACATACTACATATTCTGTCAAAGAAACCAACCATGGACAAACCCTGAACTGTTGTCGTTTTATTAATTTTGTTAGTAAAATATTTGATTTTGATTTTGTTAAATATGCAAGCCAATGCAAACTACCTTGATTAGTGAGGTTTATAATTGTATGTGTTTAGATGAAAAAAGTAAAAAAGTTTCCGTTATTACCATTTCTATTATTATTAACATTATTATTATCAAATGTTTTTACACGAGGATATAAATTCAATTTATACAAAGTTGCTTTTTATGTACGTCTTGCTAAAATGTCAAATGAGGGGAAAATTTAAATCTTAAAACTAGTTTATTAGTATATATTCTAATTTATTATGTTTACAGATAAAATATTTTTTTCAAATTTGTCATAAAAAATCTTCGAGTGAATTCAATTTTGACATTTTTACAATCAAACCATTGTAAATTTTCACTCCCATAAACTTGGTACCTGATTTTTTAACTTCAAGTTGAACTTTTGGAATTGTCAGCAGGTAATTGTTGGAAAAAATCCTAAGAATTACAACATACCGCATTATTCATACATATTCTTGCGAGTATAACAATATCTTTAATTTTTAGTTTCGTTCAGAATCGGGCTTTGACGCTTTACTGTAATATTCATGATTCTTCTATCGACTGACTGAAACTGGCTTTGTTGACTATTCGTAAGATGTAGATTTGTCGTCCAGTAGTAAAGAATCGTTGGTGGTAGCATGGCTATGTTTTAAAGTATCTTTGCACATTTTTACCCAGAAAAAGCAAAACAGCCTATGATTAAGCTTGAGAATGATCGAGAAAATTGTTTAAATTATTCAACCCGTCTAATTTTGTAATTCTTAGAGCCGTGTATCTTTAATACAATTCTCTGACAGTTCTTCAGAGGCGATAAATTGATTAGATAGTTCCAGAGTAATGATCACTATATGATAGGTAGGTTTTGAAACTGAGGAACACATGAATTTATAGTACAATTTGGAAAGGCAACCTCTGTTGATAAGATGTCAAATTTGTCACAATCGCTGCCTTCCCAGGACCCAAAACTACCAAGCCATCATCCTCAGAGTANAAGCAAAACAGCCTATGATTAAGCTTGAGAATGATCGAGAAAATTGTTTAAATTATTCAACCCGTCTAATTTTGTAATTCTTAGAGCCGTGTATCTTTAATACAATTCTCTGACAGTTCTTCAGAGGCGATAAATTGATTAGATAGTTCCAGAGTAATGATCACTATATGATAGGTAGGTTTTGAAACTGAGGAACACATGAATTTATAGTACAATTTGGAAAGGCAACCTCTGTTGATAAGATGTCAAATTTGTCACAATCGCTGCCTTCCCAGGACCCAAAACTACCAAGCCATCATCCTCAGAGTAGTTAAGAAACAAATGAGATTGAACTTCCTTGAAACTTTAAAAACGTAAGAAAAGATAAATCTAGAAAAATAATACGTTGTTTGTTAATCTTTTAACCCTAACCCTCCTTCAGCCTCAAATGGTTCCAAAAAAGAAATGACTAGAGCATTTTAATCAGTTAGAAGGACTTCTTTGCCTTTTGAAATGCTCTTTTCTAAGATTAAACAAACTGCGGGAAAAAATTAAAACATGACAAAAACAGGATCAAATAGAACAAATATCTTCAAAATTTGACAGATACTTTAAAAGAATTGATGAGCATTATTTGTCTTTAATGTAACGTATACAAGCGGTCAAAATGTGTATTCTTCTCTTATTTCCTTCCTTGTAATGCCCCGACATTGAGCTCCAGTTTTTTTAGATTAAACTGTGCTGTAAACTTTACTTTAGGTTTTAGTTAATATTTCCTCACCAATTTTATTCCAGTCTTTTTCGGGCAACATTAATCCCTCGTTGTCTCAAACATAAGCATTGACACTTGGCTTTCAAAAACGAGACAAAAAGTATGAAGTCGCTCAGTGATGTCATTGGAATGGAATTTGGGCTAGATAATCGAGGAAGGCTGATTAGTAGGTGTACTGAAATGTTGTTTTAGACGATGTAACGGTGATAAAAGAACTTGAGCAGGATAATACGTATAAATTTATAGGAGTGTACGAGGGTGACGGCATACAACATGCTACTGTGAAGAAAAAAATTAGAAAAGAGAGTTTGCGAAAACACTCTTTTCTAACTTTTAAAATTCTAAAACAGAACTATACTCCAAGAACCGTATTACTGCCATCAATATGCTAGCAATTCCAGTTGTTACTTATAGTTTTAATTAGACGAGACGCCGAAAGCACCGAGTCCAAAAAATGAATACGGTATAGTAGCGTATTACGGAACTGCTAACTGGTGTGCACCCAAGAGTAGAAAAAAGGAATTCTTCAATGTATGTATCCCCACCTACAATTGTTATACCTTTTTGGAATCCTTGTGTCAAGGCCGTTTTAGAAAAATTACTTTTAGGCCCAGGGACAGTCACCTACCTGACTCGTGGGCCAAAAAAACCTCTAAAACTGCCGTTTTTCAGCACGTGTGGTAGCCATTTTGCTCTGGACGTAGCAAATATACATTGTACGCCCTAAAAATCCTGCGGTTTGTCGTAAAGCTTGTCAAAATCCGACGTGTGGGTCTGGAGATATGAATTTTCTAACTTCAGATCAGATTTGTGTTTTGAATATTATCGCCACCGCTACTGCCGATATTGCTTTGCAATCAAAAGATACACAAAAGCACCCTCAAAAATTGCTTTTTGGGCAATTGTGGTGGCTATATCGTTCTGGAAGTAGCAAAAATTAATTCTATGCCCTAAGAAACCCCAAGCTTGCCGTAACGTTTGTCAAAATCGGACCTTTGGTCCGTGAGATATGGTTTTCTAACTTCACACCATATTTTTGTCTTGAATTTTAGCGCCACACGCCACTGTCGAAATTGTATCGCAGTCAAAACAAACAACAAACTTTTTCTTTTCCTGTGAAACTCACTGAACCAGACAGGAGAACTGGAAATATTCTGGTGGTGATCGTGGCTAAATTTGCCCCCTTTCACAGACAAACCAATTTCTCTAATCATGGAGATGACATTGGAGGAAAATGAAGCCATTGAGGCCATCACCAGCAATCCAAATAGGCCTAACAATAGATTTTGGATTGAGAGAGATTACTCAGTGAAACCGGACCATTGTTCAGTTAACAGAAATCAGTTAAATTTTGAGTCTGAGTCATTTGGATCATCCCTACATGCTAATGAGACCACGAAAAAGGAGCAGAAAAGGCAAAATAAAAATAAATCAATATCCTATTCACAGATACATTGAGTTTACAGATGATGACATGGTACAAAATGTACTTATCTACAAAGGACTGAAAAGGCATGCCAGTGCTACGAGAAACAGAAGCTAACTCATTACATACTACTTGAGAGAACATTCTGTGGACCCAATAGCAAGCCTGGTCTCTAAAATAACCAGCATGATAGCAGATAAAAAACCCCAGAGAAATTCAACAAGCAAAAAAAGTTTTTGAAACAGACCAACAGAGAATAATACGCAACAATGACGAAACGCAAAAGAATAAACAAACAGAATCTAACAATAATAATTGTATGATGGAAAAGATACCTGTCGCACAGAAAAGGTGCAGTGATGCACAATTAGCTATTCCTGACTCGAAGCCGCTTTGGATTCGCCTTGCGATTGTCTCAATTGCGCCTCGTCTACGCTCCACAGATCTATCTGATTGTGAATATCTGCTTGATGTATTTTAAAATCCTTTACAAAATCTTCTTTAAATTATTTTCTCAATACAATTTTTGTGGTTTTTTTTACTCTCCCTCCTTCAGGGATCTGATTTACCTGCCTTGGTAGGAAAACCATAGTTCTAAGGGAGGAATTCGGGGGATGAAATGCCCAACGATAAGAGCCTGGAAAAAGAATGGTGCATTTTTTCTCACTTTTCGACAGATGATTAAAATCATGTTGATTTCCATATTTTATTAACTTTGGACATATACACTAAAACCAGTTAACATTAAAACCAAGCTTTATAGCTTGTCATCCTTAATATAACATGGCTTTAGAATATCTTAGACTTAGAAAATCATCACTGGAAAAATTTCTATATTAGTTGCTTCTCTTCTCTGAAGCATCAGAAGGAACTTATTTGTATTTTTCTTGGAAAATTAATCTTATTATAGTTCTCCTAATCTTGGGATATTTTAAGGCATACATAATAGGATTAATAACACATTGTACATATGGTGCCCAACACACAACTGTATCCGTTAATTCCAGCATACAAGGGTCAAGTTTGTTTGATATTGTGGTCCACAGTAGTAAGCATTGTACCAAAAGGAAGGGAAGCCAGCAAAGAAAAAATACTATGGTGACTGTTAAATTTGTTCTTATCAGACGAAAATGAAAACGGAAAGACCTTCGAATGCATCTTCTGGACTTGTCAGGTAACTTAGCCGGATAAATTATTCTTGAGCGAAATGCCTGATGTCGAGCTATCAAAAAAATTTTCCAATATACACAGCCAATAATGATTATTGGTGCTAAAACGTTAATGATGAGGTAAACGTAATACACGCTCAAAGGAAGTGTCAAACTGTATTCATTTTTATCTGTGTTTGTTTGGATTACTTGAAAGCATATTCCCCAAATAAATGCATATATCCAGGTTATTAAGACTGCATATTTTACTCTTTTTTTGGTTACGTATGAGTAATAGTGCATAGGATAAACCAAAGCAACTAAAATATCGAAAGCTATCAAAAGAAGACTGAATATCGATACAAGAAAGATACTCAGGTATAATGCATTCCAAAGTTTTAAAGCTATGTTTCCATACGGCCAAACTGGAAATTTTATCCAATATAAAATATCAAATGGTATGACAATCAACGAAACCAAAGTGTCACTGATAGCCAAGTTCATAATGAGTACAGTCGGATACGTTTCCAAAAGAAGATGCCCCTTAATTGTGCTAAACACCACTAAAGTGTTAATACTAAAGCCAAAAATCATACAAAGTATAAGAAATAAAATTCCAAGTATCTCTGACTCCTGGTTTAAGCCGTTATTGCAGATGCCACTCTGAGAAATCGACTGAAAAAAAAGAGAATTAATAATGTCATGACAAATAAGCAATGAATAACAACAACTGATCTACTTATAGGAAAACCATAAGAGATGAGAATTATTTTAAAACCACTATGTAACGTCAAAATAGAGTTACTGTAAACATTATACATTCTATAATAAATTAATATTCTGTATTTGTCCTAATAGGGCGCTTAAAAATTGGTATAATGGATGAGCTTATTAAGATTAACTTGACATATTTTATTTTCCCCGCTTTGTCCTTTGGTGTCGAAAACATTCCACGTCAGTTGTTTTTGCTGCGTCGTGTTTTATGTTTTACTCATGAAAGTGTATAAACGGAAGCTAGTCGATGCTGTGGTGTCTTCAGTCTATGTCCTGACGGGTCTGTCATGCTCTTCGACCGTGGCAAACACAACTGTTTTAATAAGGCGATCTTGAGCCATACGGCAGATGTGCCCCAAATGTGCCTCAAGCTTTGTTGGCATAATTGTTTGTTTCAGGTATTCACCTGCATGCATCTGACCCAGATCAATGTAACGTCTGATGCAGTTGAATCATTTAATCTTCAACAGACATCTGTGGCAGTGAAGTTCCAAGGCTTCTAGCTTGTGCCAGTCCTCTACGCGAAGAGTCCATCATTGCATGATAGAGCTTCTGAATATGGAGGAGCAAAGGACTGATATCTTGGTTACCATTGTGATGTCTTTACTGCTTCAGATTTTGCCAAAAACACCAAATACACCAACAGGGAGAGTTATTCGGGGTCTGATTTTAGTAGTATTTATTCCTTTTGTCGTGATTTGACTTCCACGGTAGTCAAAATGCTCGATTCTCTCAGCCACCTCTTTATGAATTCTGACTCCTTTATCGTCTTCTCCAAAGATGTCCATTGCCATTACTTTGGTATTGGCGACATTGATTTCAATGCCGTAAGCTCTTGCCCTATCACTGACCAGATCAAGACTCCTCTGGAAAGCTTTAGCAGATGTCTAGATCAGATCGGTTTCTTATGCGCATCTGAACCTAGTGATCTGCTATCCCTGAATTGAAATTTCCTCAGATGTCACCTTAAGGGGTTTACATAATGAAAGAAATTGATGAAATAGGGTCCCCTTTTCTGGCTCCCTTTTCTTGTTGGAACCGGTCTTCCAATGCTCCAGCCCTTTGAACAGCTGCTTTCACGCTTCGGTACAAGCTCTTTTTGGGCTGGATATTGGCAACCTCCTCATGGTCCAGCCTGCAAGTACCAATCTAACTTTGGGAAACTAATGCCAACACCTGAACAACAAAGACAAACCAGACAATCTAACGATATGTCAAAGATACATGAACCATCTGGTCCAGCGGTCCTTTAATGAAATATAAAAGGCCTTACACGACCAAAATGTCAAGTCATTCTAAAAATTGAAAATGTTAGGAATTATGATCTAGAGCTTGACGGAATTGAAGTTATCTGGCTAGAGATTAAAGTACCAAAGTCAAGCTCGATATTAATTTCATCGCTTTACAAACCCCACGATACCTCTAAATACATCGACAGAAATTTCGGAGAAAAACTTGACAAAATGCTTGATATTGCTCTCGATAAAAACAAAGAAATTATAATCACTGGAGATATAAATTGCAACTATCTTGTGCATAGAGATCAAGCTGATATTAAATCTATATTTAACATGAATGGTTTGAAACAGGTTGTTAAACAATCTACACGAACAACTCCTATCAGTAAAACATTAATTGATGTTTTTATAGTGAACAATGAAAGTAAAATTGCGAAATTGATTATTGAACCTAACTGCTTTAGTGATCACGATCTCATAGGAATTGTATATAAAATGCATGTCTAGAAGTATCCTCCACGTCATATTTTTGTTCGCAACTACCGAAATTATAACAAAGATCAATTTAAATCAGCTGTCCGCAACGCACCTTGGGAAAATTGCTTTCAAAAACATAACTTTAATGATGCTTGGAACTCCTTTAAGCTAATTTTAACATCTGTTATTGATCAACATGCACCAACAATTGAAAAACGTATTAGGGGCAAGAAAAATAACTGGTTTAATAAAGAAATTAAGTCTAAATTGAATTCAAGAGACTATTTCTTACGACAAGCTAAGAAAACAAAAGATATAGCTTTCTGGAATTCGTATAAACGACTACGAAACAAAGTCACTTATCTCATCCGCCAAGCGAAAGCAAATTTTACGAGATCGTTCTTCAAAGAAAATAACAATAACCCACGACAGTTTTGGAAGCTAATCAAAAAAGTAAGGTGTACCAAGTTAGAAAGGATAATATCAGTGAAAAATCACAAATAGCAAATGAATTCTGTAACTTTTTTTCGAGTAAAGGTAAAAAGCTGGAGGGGACTATTGTCACTCTTAGTGATACTCCGTGGAAAGTATTCAACGGTTTCAGGTACCTCCGAAATATTAATCCGGAAAACAAAAAATTTGAGTATACGTTAGTCGAAATATCTGACGTTTTGAAAATTATCAAGAACTTACGAAGCTCTAAAGCGGCTGGTCCAGATAATTTACCAGCAACATTGATTAAAGATGCAGCTTTGGAATTAGCAGCACCTGTCTCCTTTCTTATCAACATCTCCTTCCAGATGGGTGTCTTTCCAACTGTAGAAAAGTCAGCAAAAGTAACCTCCTTGTTTAAGTCAGGGAAAAAGAACCAGTTTAAAAATTAACGACCCATATCCGTGTTAAATGTTTTATCGAAAGTAATTTAAAAAGTTGCACACCAACAACTATCGAATTATCTCGAAAATAACCATATACTGACACCTGCTCAATTCTGTTTTCGTCGAAACCGTTCTACGAAAAATGCTGTGGCACAACTTACTAATAGCATCCGTCAAAATATGGACCGTAAACGACACACAGGTGTCTTGTAAAGCATTCGATACCGTAAACCATTCGTGCATCCTAAATAAATTACCATTCTATGGGATCTCCGGCGTAGAACTAAGTTGGTTTGCCGATTATTTATTTAACAGAGATCAATTTGTTAACTTTGGTGAAGTACATTCGAGTTCTTCAAAAATTACCCACGGTGTCCCTCAGGGATCAATTTTGGGTCCATTGCTGCTTGTAATACTTATCAATGACATTCAATTACAGCTAAGTAAATGTTCCATCCTAATGTATGCCGATGATACAGTTACCTTTTGTTCATCGGTTTCGATTAAAGACATCGAAAATACTGTCAATATGGAAGCTGAATTACTTTAATTATGGATCAAAGAGAATTGTCTAGTATTAAACCTAAAGAAAAATAAAACGGAATTCGTTCTCTATGGGTGCAGAGCTGCCAAAGCTAAATGCAACATCACAATAGATCATACAACCGTTAACCAACCATCCTCATATGAATACTTGGTGTAACTTCAGATAAGTCTCTAAATCTATCACATCACTTTTCAAAAGCTGCAAAGAAAATTGGTTAAAGAATTAGACTGCTTCAGAAAATCCGAAATCAGTTATCCCCATCTGTAGCAGAAAAAATCTATAATTCAACAATTAAGCCAATTTTTTCCTACTCTTCTGATATCTATCTCGGCCAAAGTAAAACATGGTCTGATCGCTTCGAAAGTCTCAACAACAAAGCTAAACGTATTGTCGGTCAAAATGCTTCAGATTGGCCATCAATTATGGTGCAAAAGAAACGGAAACTTGGTTTGGACGTCTTCAAATCCATCAATAACCTCAAAACCATCGACAACGTCAAGCTTGAGAAAATTACCCATAAAATTGGTACGCGAGGAAATATGAACACTCTTAGACTCCCAAAATGTAACACCGAAGCTATGAAAAAGTCAACTGCTTATCAAGGTGCTGTCGTGTTCAACCAACTTCCAGCTAACGCACGGTGTCAAGAGTCTATTCTCAATTTTAAAAAAGTTGTTAATAATTTTAATTTCTAACTGTTTTTCTATTTTTAAAATTTTTCATTTCATGGTGATTGATTAAATTTCTTTATTGTTTACATTCTACGGTTTGAGACTCTGATGCCTTACATTTCAGTTGCTTTCAATTAATTGTGTGCCAAGTGCCTTTTGCCTTTTCATGCCAAGTATCTAATGCCTTTTCCCTTAATTTGGAATTTAGGTTCTGTTTGTCTTACCTATTCTTATTTTGTAATTTTTTTATTTGTTATTTAGGTCCTATTATTTATGTCCTATAACAGAAATTGAATTTTTCTGAAATAATCAACCTGACTAAATAAATAAATAAATAAAAATAAATAATTCATTGCAGTAATCTGTCCACCTTCGCGAAATCTGGACAGCCAAAGATTAGTTCACCACAATTGTCTCTAATGGAGTACCACCTTCGGGTTTTCCATTTTCGATTAATGTCCCTATTACACTTCAAACCATCCTTCAGTCCTCTTATTGTAAACTCTTTTTACATTTCTTAATACTTCTTGTCTAGCTATGCCTGCTTGTTAGTATGTCAATCATAGCGAATCTGCTTAAACAGTTCCCAGTAGTGTTGCATCTTGTCTTGTGACTTCTGTTCTGTTCTTCTTGACTTTCTGTTTCTTGTTTGAGGCAGTAAGAATTTCTTGGGAGAACCAGGGATTTTTAGGTTTGCTTATCACTGGTACAACTAGCAATACTGCCTTGTCGATTGTTCTATAGACCTCTCTGGTGTACTGTTCAACATTAATCTACCTGTTGGGTTATGGAGGCTTAATCCTCTCTGTATGGCATCCTCAAGTCTCTGTTTTATTGTTGGACCTTGATGTGCTTCAATATCTACTTTCTTCATATCTTCTTTACGGTGGTTGTATTTATGGTAGTTGTGCATAGCCATGCTGCAGTCTGAGCCAGTACCTGGACCTTGGTAAGTTCTGCACTTTCTGACTGTGCTGAACAAGCGCCTATCTGACAGTATCAAGTTGATCATTTTCTTGTGTCGTCTCCTGGAGAGAACTACGTCCACTCTGGTGGCGCTTTCTGCTAAATCCTTGTCTTTGTAATGAACAATTGATGTTTGACTGCACATTTCAGAAGTATTTTGCTTCTTTCTTTCTTCTTATCATAGTCATGCTTTCAAGTGACCTTTGCGATTCCTTCACTGTTCTTCTCAACCATTAGCAGTCAAATCTCCCAAATGATACTTGAATCTTTTCTACGGATTTGGTCAAGCACAGATTCAGAGATGTTGTAGAACTCTTTGATATCGTCTTCAGAGCTATCTAAGATTGGTGCATACATCTGACCTACAACTATGATGACAGATTGACCGTTAAACCTGGCTACTGGTACGCTTCGTGAGAGTAGATTGTGCCAAAGTAAAGCCTTCCGGGCGCTATGTTTTAAGTGGAACCTGACTCCTTTCTGAGCGAGTTTGTTTTCTCCCTCCCAGGCCACTTCTGTGTATTTTTTTCTTTTCCCGTCCATTGGATTTCTATCATTCCTAAATTGTCGACTTAAACGCAGTTAGTTTCGCCCCGTAATAGTTCTAATTTGCCATCACTCCTCAATGTTTAAACATTCTGTGTTCCAATCCGCAGTGTTTTCTTGCAGATCTTTATCAGGATTAACAAAGGTTAAAAAGAAAATAAGCAGAGCTATTTCAGTCATTAGTTTGGTATTCGTAAGCTGTGTATAAGGAGAGTTAAATACCCTTCATTGAAGAAAAACATGTAGAAAAATAGAAAGACAATGATGCGACGGACTGATATGCCATTGCAGTGTAAAGGAAGAGGACAGAAGACGAATTAGTTAGTCATTAACCCCAGACATATTCAAAACTAATCTGGAACGTTTTGAATGGTGAAACTGCAGATGGTACTGTTACTGACAAAAGAAGGAATTCTACAATTGCTGGTGGACTTAAAATTTTTTGTATTTTTACTTTCACTACATTGTAGCCAAGGTGACTTCCCACACAATATTGAAGTAATAGCCAAAGACCATTAAAGGTGTCAGAAGATGACCACCAGGCTGAAAAATGAAAGCGCAAAAATAGAACTAAACATTAATAAAAGGAAGATGCATGTAATGTGCATCACTGGCAATCCTGGCACACAATCTTACTGAATCAAGTTCCACAGGAGTCCTTGGAAAAGTATGCTTACCTTGGTAATCTTATTACGAAAACTGGAGAGAGCGAGCTCTTTGTTTTTATTATTTTAACAAAAGCAAAAGCAGCCTTTTAGTAATGTCACACCTCTGGTTGTTCCAACAAAAAAAAACCCTAATATTTAGGTACACAATGACTACACACAATTTGCAACGGCCCTCAGTCCCTGGCAGCCGAAAGGCAGAAGGTGCTAAGAATCTCCAGGTTTCACAAGTGCATCTCTATGTATGTACCTATAACGTAAGATTACTGAACAAACGTAAAGAAAGAGAGGAAGAGTTAGAGTATGTGCTAGAGAATGCCAAATTCAAGTGGGATATCATTGGACTAGCTGGGACACGAGGGAAAGGAGAACACTTGGACCAGCTGCGGCGCGGAAATGTGCTGTACACTAGAGGAGTAGATGAGTCGATTGGAGGAGTTAGTTTCCTGGTGAACAGAAAGATGAAAGAGCCAGTGCTCCTCTACGAAGGAATAGGCAACAGAGTGGCCTCAATCACATTAAAAACCAACAACAAACACAATCTGCAAGTGGTTCAAGTGTATGCACCAACATCTAGCCATGGAGATGACGAAATTGAAGAACTATATGAAGAAGTAGCAGAGATCATGGAAAAGAACAAGAGAACAAGAGTCATTTCAAAATCATAATAGGTGACTTCAATGCAAACGTTGGGCAAAGATAACAAGGCGATGGAGTAGCAAATGGGCCTTTTGGGTTTGGAGATCGTAATGAGAGAGAAACAAAACTAATACAATTTGCAACAGCACCGAACTTAAGAATAGAAAACACTTTCTTCAAGATACAGAAAAGTAAGAAGTGGACATGGAAGAGCCCTAATTGACTGGCAGAAAACGAAATAGACTACGTCATGAGCAATAGAAACATTGTCTTAGATATTGATGTCATTCAGAGAGTTATTGTAGGAACTGACCGCAGGATGGTGCGCAGCAAGATCAAGCTCAATACAAGATTAGAGCGAAGCAGAATGGTAAAATCGGGGAAGCCAAAAGTAAATCTCAAAGTGTTAATGTGCAAAAGACAAGAATTTCAACTGAAACTACAAATTCGATGTGAGGTGCTTTAGATGGATAGTGATAGGAAAGAAATGGCAGGGAAGATCATAGAGGTTGTATAGGAATGTGCAATGGAAACAGCTGTAAGAAGTGCAAGATAATACAGAGAGAATCTCAAGCCTAAGAACAAAGAACTACTGGAGAAAAGAAGGAGAATTGTAGGGAAAGATCAGACTGCACAAGAGAAAATTGAATACACCGAATTATGCAAGACAATTAAAAAAAGCAACGACAGAAGACATCAAAGAATATGACACTCTGAGAATCAAGTTAGCCATTGAAAGTGGAAGAGGTCTCCAGACAGCAGCAAACACCAAAGAAGGGTGTAAAGTATTGATACCATCACTGAAAGAACAGGACGGAACTACTACCATCAACCAAGAGAGAGTATTAGGGAGATGCACGGAATTTTATGAAAACCAATACAAAGATGCAGTCCAGAACATTGTACTAGAGGAATCAGAGGATGTACCGCTTATCCTAGATTGTGAAATAGAGCATGCCATGAAGCAGATGAAGAACAACAAGGCAGCTGGAGAAGATCAAGTGGTTGTAGAAATGTTGAAAGCAGGAGGGGAAGTTGTGAGACAAAAGATCAAGGAATTGTTTAATGATATGTTTCAGAGTAAAAAAGTGCCAAAAGACTGGAAAATGCCATAACTACACTGATTTTAAAAAAGGAGACAAGAAAGACCTTGCAAACTGTAGGCCAATCAGTTTACTTGCCCACATCTACAAACTCTTCATGGGAATCCTGAAAAACAGACTAAAGAACACATTAGACGAGCATCAACCATCTGAATAGGCAGCGTACCGGAGTAATCATTCCACCAGTGACAATCTACATGCTGCCACACAACTACGGGAGAAGACTAATGAATACAGGATACCAGTTAATATGGCATTTGTAGATTATGAGAAAGCATTCAAGCACTCCATCCAACATCAGCCAGTCTTCAAAGACCTGAGGCAACACAATGTTGAAGAAAAATACATCAATATCGTAAAGGAAACATACAAGGGAGGGACAGGACAACTGAGAACAGAATAGCTGAGCAGAAAGATCAAAATCATGAAAGGTGTTTGTCAGGGTGATACACTATCTCCAGTTATATTTACTTTAGTATTAGAAGAGATCTTCAAGAGAGTGATAAATGACATTGGCATCAACATCATTGGAGAGAACATCAGCAACCTACGATTTGAAGATGACATCATCCTGTTTGCTAGAACAGAGAAAGAGCTTCAGAAACTCCTGGAAGATCTAAAAGGAGGAGGAAAGAGATATGACATAAAGATGAACAAAAAGAAAACAAAAATAATGTGTAATGAAGTGGCAAGAAGAAGGCACAGAGTAGGAATAACAATTGATGGAGAAAGCCTAGAAGAAGTGGACCAGTACAAGGACTTGGGAAGAATACTAATACCAGGAAACAACACTGCTAAAGAGATGGACCAACGAATGATATCAGGTTGGAAAACGCTAATACAGCACTTTTCTAAAAGACAAGAGGATGATTAAATGCATCAAGAGGAAAATCGTGGACACAGTCATACTACCAGCAATGACCTATGGGATGAAGACATGGGCACTAACCAACCATCAGAAACAAAAGCTTGCAATAGCACAAAGGAGAACAGAAAGAACAATGTCAAATGTCACAAGGAAAGCTAAGATCAGAAATGAAGTCATAAGATTAAAAACCAGAGCTAGAGGGAACATCGAGAAGGTAGTGTATTTGAAAGGCCATTGTACAGGGCACCTATCCTGAATGAACAATAACAGATGGGCCAAGGAGATAACAGAGTGGAGGTCAAGAGAAGGGAGAAAACAAAGGGAAAACCAAGGACAAGAACAAAGGAAAAACCAAAGAGAAGATGGCGAGATGAAATTGAGAAGAGGGCAGGCAAAACATGGATGCAGAAAGCACAAGACCGAGCAGAGTGGAGGAAATTGTGGAGGCCACCCGCCAGCATTGGTGTGAACGGCTAAAATGATGATGATGATTTAGGTACAAATTTATATGACCATAATGATATCTACAGCATTGCAAGCAAGCGTGACCTGCACGAATACACAGAAAATAAGGAAGAAGCTCAATGAATTTCACTTGCGAAAAAGGTCGATTCTTGGTATTGCATGACGAGATATGCAGGGTAAAAAATAAAGAGATGCAGGCGTACGCGTCATAGAGGCTTGCATAAAATATCGGGGGAAAAAGGTGAAATCTCTCTGGACATGTACCTGGACTTCAATCGGAAAGGCCTGTTCATTATGTTTAAGAGGTAAACGGGATCATAAAAGAAAGAGAAGAATGCTAGTTTAAACGTGGCAAGCCACCTTTAACAATGACTTAACCCCCAGTGGAGTGCAAGCCCAAGATGTACAAGTTCTAGCAGGAGACAAAGCCCGCGGATGACTACTTGCTGCTTGGTGTCCTGCTCAAGACAGGAGGGGTTAAGGTCTAAGGGAAGGAAACTCTGCAAGTTCCTTGAGCACATCAAAAGGAAGGAAAGACTAAAAGATGTTACTCTTCCAGGTTATTTTGAGGGTAAAAGAAGTAGACGAAAGCAAAGGCTAATACATATGAAAAATATTAGGTGCCATGCAGAAAAATGTGTACCACCGAATGAGAATATAACATGAATCGAAACAATTGTTTTTGCACTTAAAAATGGGAATGTGGGAATTTATAATCGCCATAGTCTTGAAAAGGTATGCCGGCTAAAGAGAGAAAGACTAGATCTCTTAATATATTAAACAAATGCTGCCTCAACTAAGATGTACAAATTCTGTAGCCTCACTTGACTGTATCCCAAAATAGGCTGAAGTTACAATTTATTGAAGGTGGTTACTTTATTTCAAAGTTTTTCTCAAAACAAGTATACAAGAATTGCTTTTGATGAAATTGAAGCTTTGCATAGAATTGGTTAAAGTTAGTTATTTAAAACTGACAATCTTTCAAATATCACCACTTGCTTACCTCCTAGGATATCAATAGGTTACAAAAAGATCCAATCATTCATCTGTGTGTTTAAAGGAATATAATTTATAACAGTATACTTTTCTCTCCATTATTTTTTCAAGACTTGTTGAAACAAACCACAAGTCAAATTCTACAGCTGAACAAAATATTTTGAATGTTTTTAATGTATCTGCTGGTTGCCTTGTTGTTTGTTTACTTTCGGTATATGTAGCTTAAGAAATTGGACAATATCTCATACTTTTTTATTTATTTTCAATGTAGTCACATCAGGACTTTCGTACTTTCCTGACATTTCTAGACTTGCAACCACCTTCAATCCGCTGAGTTTGGTCAGCAGAGTAGTCGGAAGAATTAAAAATAACATATGCTATCTGAATATGTTTGTCGCTGTTTCTTTGTATGTTGTTTTTTATTTATATAGGGTGTGTCAGGCTATTAATAACTAATACGAATGGTTCAACTAAAAACTTTTGTAGTTTTCATATAAGCATAAAAAATAGAATTTAAGAGAACATTGTGCCATTTTCAACCCTTGGTTTGGAATGATTACCTATGATGTCATGGAATTAATTCGATTTTTTTTTTCATACTTAAAAGTAATTCTTTGCAAACTACTGTAAGATAAAAACTTGACATTCAGCTTTAAATAAACAAAGCCCCATTTCTTGTGATACTGTTAAGCGTACAATTATATTGATTGACTTAAGTAAAATAGCATATACAAATCCTCCAAGACCTAGAAAAAGCACCAGTGATAGTCAGCAATATAAGTATCAGTTAAATGGAACGAAAATAATATTAGCTTATTTATAACCCACTGTGCTAAATGGAGGTTAACGTTGATCAGTTAAGAAAATCTGACAGAATCTTGGATACGCAGAATCTTGTAACATATTTGAAATTTAATTGCTAAGGTGTGTATTAGGTGGGACTGATATTGATGCCTCGTGCCTAATCTCGTGCCTAATCCGAATCAATAAAACAAAAGCTAAAACAATGGTCCAGCTAGACCGTCTGAAACAAATTCAAGAAGAAATTGATAAAGTGCGCTTCCACCTCACAAGCAATTTTACGCTGCCCTAAAACGACTACAAAGCAACCCAAAACATATCTGTTGGGGACCTAAAGACAAAAATGGTAACATAATAACCGACAAGGACAAATTCTTAGAACACTGGGTTGAGTTTTATGAAGAATTGTATCATGACGCCCCATTTGATAGTAATACTGATGAGTCCCAGGATGATCCCGTGCCAACAATACTAAAAAGTTAAGTTGAAAATGCCATTCGCGATTTGAAACTTTGAAAAAGTGCTGAAGTAGATTGTACATATTCTGAATATATAAAGGCAGGCGGAGAGCCCCTTGAAAAAGCTCTCCTACACCTATACAACCAGATACTTAGAACAGGAAAAATGCCAGAAAAGTTCAAACAAGCATTGATTGTGGTTATTTATAAGAAAGGTAGTACAAATGGAGTTTGAAAATTATCGCCCAATCAGCCTGAGTCACATTTACAAAGTTTTTATGGGAATAATTGCGACTCGTGTTAAGGAAGACCTGTATGCCTCTTTTCCCTCATCACAGGCAGCATATCAACAGGGAAGAGGAACAGTAGAACAAGTTATTGCCTTGGAGCAAATTATTGAGAAGTCAATAGAGTTCAATAGTCATATGTGCATATTGCATTCATTGACTTCAAAAAGGCCTTCGATAGCATAAACCTGGAAAAACTGTGGAATATCCTTGAAACAACAAATAAAATAAAGGATACATCAACATCTGAAAACTAACATATGATGATTCCACGGCACAAATAAAAACTGACATCGGAATCACCAGGCCAGTAAAATTCTGAAAGGAGTCAAGCAAGGGGATATTCTTTCACCATTGCTGTTCTGGTTTGTGATAGCCACGGTAATATGGAAAGCTGAGTAAGAGTGTATTTCAGAGTTAACTATCGGTGGCAAACTAATTTCAAATCTCTCATATGCAAACGACATTGCACTTACAAATAACTCTCGGGAAGAACTTCAAAAATTTCTTGACTGCTTAGTTTACTTAGTTTAAAAAGTCGAACTTCAGCTGAGTATTTTAATACTCAGCTGAAGTTCGACTTTTTATCAACATTTCAAAAACAAATGTATGACAACCGATCCACACAGCAATCTTGATCTCAGAATAAATGGCAGTACCATAGAACAAGTACACAATTTGTATATCTTGGGCATAAACTCTCTTCCACTAATGATGGATTAACACCTGTTAAACACAGAATAAGTCTAGGATGGGCGGCCTTTCAGAAAAACAAACTTTTATTGACTTCAAAAAGAGGACCATATCACATCAAATCCCGCATTTATAAAATGTACATACTTCCAGTTGTACTTTATGGTCTGGAGTGGATAAACTGGACAACTTCTTTGTTGCTGAAAATAGGAACATTTCAAAATCATATAATGTGATTCATGACTGGCAGCGGACTAACAGATCACACCCCAATTAAGAAGCTCCTCAGGATCACAGCACTGACACCAATCACTCTAGTAATCAAGAGCAAGGTACTAAAACTCTTTGGGCACATCAAAAGGTCCGAAACAGGATTATCTAAGATATGTCTAAAAGGGATGGTAGAGGGAAAGGGAAAATGAGGACGGCCGTACAAACACTGGTATGACAATGTTTACGCTTGGTCGCAGTTAGCTTTAGACCAACTTAATATTATAACGAGAGACCGGAATCAATGGAAAATACATTCACATGTTAGTGCTCAATCTGGTTTAGCTGGAGACAGCGTCACATGATGCCTAATGCTTAATGGCTTGTGCCTTTTGAAAATTGAAATTTATTTTGCGATATTGCGTACTGCTCTTTTTTATTTCTCCTACCGACAAGAAGGAGAAGTGGAGTAGAAGGAAGACCACCTTTTCCACCTTGAAGATGAAGAAAATTGAAGAGAAGAAGTACAAAACTATGAGTTTCTTATAAACGTTTTGTTGGTATGAGAAAAAAAGTGTATGAATAAAAATTTAAAGATCGGTAAAGATAGATAAGGGCACTTGCATAGAATTTTTGATGGAAAAGTCTATTGAAGGTACATGTAAAACAATCCGCTTCTGCTTAAGTATGCTTAGTCTTGCTTTTCTCCTTTCGGCTTTGTTCAAATAACTTAAGGAAAAATTTAGTTGCATTCTATTTCCAAATTTACATTTTATGTATTAATTTTTACAGAACAAAAATTGATAACAGCTGTATTTCCGATTTTCATTGTAAATATTATTAAACAAGAGCAAACTGAATATCTGCCAAGCAAAATTGAACTTAAAATTTTCTTTGCCAGCAAAAAAAACCCCTCCCCAATTGTCTGGAAAATTATCAACAAAGTCAGTAGGACAAAAAGCAACAGCATAGCCAAACAAAATGGAATGATTGAAACTTGGGCACATTTTCGTGATCTTCACGGCAAATTACCGGATGTCAATGATGACAGGTAACACCTGTCTTCCCAGAGGAGCTGAAATTATGAAAAGGCTCTTCACAATAACTAAACTGGGAAAGGCTATAAACAACATTTGAAATTGAATAGGATGTGGCCTTCAAGAAAAAGCAGCTGAAGTACAAAAACAATTTGAATTTCACCAGTTATTTCTAGAATGATGTAAGAGTGTTTATTACCAAGTCGCTATAAACAGTTGGACCGCGGCGTTATTGTTTTTACTTTCCAAAAAGGGGAACCTAAGGATAATAGAGAACTACCGTGGTTTTATGTAAAACGCAACACCTAGAATATCTAATGTTGCTAAACAGGATTAGACCTCAAATCGGTCCAATGCTCAAAAAAAACCCAAAGTGGTTTCAGCACCAGCAGATGAATATCAGGACAGCTACTTATTACTCAACGTACCTTGGAAGGCATAAGATCTTTCGAGCAACTCTTCTGTTTGTTGACTTTTCTAAGGCAATCAACTCAATCGATCATGGGGTAATAAAAAAGATATTGCTAGCCTATGAGATACCCAAGTAAAGAGTAGACCCTATCTTTCTATTACAGCATAACACCAGTCCTGTGAGGTGTTCACTTGCTAGAGATTTTAATTTCTTTGTTATCACTGCTAGAGTACTCCAAGGAGATATACCTTCGCCTTTTATCTTTATCGTCTCCCTCGACCATCTGTTGAGAAAACCAGTGGGCAAGAAACTTGGAAATGAATTTTTTTTCTCACAATACAGAAGAGCAGATGTTATCAGCTACAAAAATCTCATATGTTAAGCTTATATAGCAGTACTAGCCAGATACCTTAAGAATGCAAATGCAACATTTTTACTTCTCGCGACCCAAAAATTAGCAAAGGAAAATGGGCTCCACAACAATGCAGTAAAACAGAATTCATCTACCCGAACAAAGCACTGGCCGAAACCATTGTAGAAACAATTTTGAGGAAGACCGACCCCTTTTGGTCAGAAGACATCAGTTTGATGCTAGATCATGCCATTCAATTAAAGCACCCTCTGAAACATAGCCTTTCTATCCAGGGTTTTATAAGTAAATATTGTGAAATAACTAACGAAAAGAGGGGACATAAAGTAGGGAAACATGCAAAAATACCCCGAGTCCTTTATCACAGACTGGAGTTAGACTCTACACTACTAGACGCCCATGGATAGGAAGTAGCTACTATGCTTGAGTCCAACTTGGAATTAATTGTATGCCTGCTCTTTACCGAATTGTAACCATGCTGTACTTACGTTTCGAAATATATAAAGATAAAAGAGCGATCAAAGAAAAAGAAGAAGATATGCAAATATTTGCAGGAATAAAAGTGACCTTAAATTAGACTTAGCAAACCATATTTTAGGTTTAACATTTCTTTCACTACAACTTTTGTTTTTTCATGTCAGCTACTCCTTGTTTATGAAATCTATTTATCTCTTGAAGCAATTGAAATTCGAAGGTTCCTAAAGAGTAAATGAAACCGTAGCGCTGCAGATAATCGAAAATACCAAATGCAAAACACAATTGTGCAACGTCTGCTACGAAGAGACAAAACTACTCAAATTCACGAAATTTGAGAAAATTTTGAACGGAACTCTGTCGTAAACTCCACCAAAGAACTGTATCAGGGTGTGAGAAAATTAACTAAGAAATTCCGTCCTAACATCGATGCCATTAAGGCTGATGGTGGGCATTTCCTGTCAGAGGCAAACGATGAAAAAAACGTTGGAAGGAATACTGCAGTAACCTGTACAAGAAAAATGTAAATGTCACCACCCCTCCATTTTCTATTGTTGATCCTTCTCCTAAAGAACCCCAACCACTGATTTCTGAGGTTCGAAAGAGTATTAACGATCTGAAATCAAATAAAAGCCCTGGATATGACAACATTCCTACAGAACTTATAAAGTTCGGGGGTTACTCTGTCGTTCAATTCTTTCACAAACTTTGTCTTAGAATATGGCACGAAAAATCCTGGCCTACAGACTGGGTTTCCTCTTTGTTCTTACCCCTTCCTAAAAAGGGTGATATTCAGCAGTGTTGTAACAATAGAACTATTTTTCCTTAATCAGTCACACGAGTAAGATACTGCTTTATACAATCGCAAACAGGATGAAAGAAAGATTGAATAAGGAGGTAAATGAGGCGCAGGCCGGTTTTCGCACAGGCAGAGGGACTAGAAACCAGATATTAAACCTCAAAGTGATTATCGAGAAAAACAGAGAATGTAACAAAGATATATTTTTATGTTTTGTTGATTATAAGTACGCATTTGATACCGTCGATCACGGAGTTTTATGATCAAACATGCTATCAATGGGGCTTTCCACAACATATAGTTGAATTAATAATGCAATTAAATGCCAACCAGAGAGCAGCAGTAAGAACTGCACATGGGTTAACTGAATGGTTTAGTATTGAACAGGGAGTCCGACAAGGCTGTATCCTTTCTCCTTACCTCTTTAACGTGTATTCAGAAACAATAATGCGTGATGCACTTGAGGATATGGAAGGTGGAGTGAAAATCGGTGGCAAATCCATCAATAATCTAAGATATGCAGATGATACTGTTCTCATAGCCGGCAGCATGATCGAACTACAATCTCTGGTCAATAAGGTTAACACAACAAGCCAGTCTGCGGGACTATTCTTAAACGCTAACAAAACTAAAGTAATGAAAATTAAACGTACCAACTTACCAGAACTTCTTGATAACATCACTGTTAACGGGGAGGCAATAGAAAATGTAAACGAATTCATTTATCTCGGTGCAAAAATTACAGCCACGTATGACGACTCTAGCGAAATTAAGAGAAGGATAAATATAGCCAAAAATGCTATGATCTCTTTGGCAAATATTTGGAAAGATTGGCATATATCTTTAAGCACCAAGAAACGATCGCTCGCTTCCCTCGTTTTCTCCATTGCAACATATGGTTCAGAATGTTGGGTTGAAAAGAAACAGTATCTTAAAAGAATCAAATCTTTTGAAATATGGTGTTATCGTAGGTTACTGAGAGTTAGTTGGACAGAGAGAAAGACTAATAAGTGGGTCATCCAGAAGATCGACAGTAAGACACGTCTTATACCTTTAATAACCAAGCGAAAACTCTCTTTCTTTGGTCATATTTGCCGTCATGACAATGTTGACAGGGATCTGTTATTAGGCTCNCTTGAGGATATGGAAGGTGGAGTGAAAATCGGTGGCAAAGCCATCAATAATCTAAGATATGCAGATGATACTGTTCTCATAGCCGGCAGCATGATCGAACTACAATCTCTGGTCAGTAAGGTTAACACAACAAGCGAGTCTGCGGGACTATTCGTAAACGCTAACAAAACTAAAGTAATGAAAATTAAACGTACCAACTTACCAGAACTTCTTGATAACATCACTGTTAACGGGGAGGCAATAGAAAATGTAAACGAATTCATTTATCTCGGTGCAAAAATTAGACCCACGTATGACGCCTCTAGCGAAATTAAGAGAAGGATAAATATAGCCAAAAATGCTATGATCTCTTTGGCAAATATTTGGAAAGATTGGCATATATCTTTAAGCACCAAGAAACGATCGCTCGCTTCCCTCGTTTTCTCCATTGCAACATATGGTTCAGAATGTTGGGTTGAAAAGAAACAGTATCTTAAAAGAATCGAATCTTTTGAAATATGGTGTTATCGTAGGTTACTGAGAGTTAGTTGGACTGAGTGAAAGACTAATGAGTGGGTCATCCAGAAGATCGACAGGAAGACACGTCTTATACCTTTGATAACCAAGCGAAAACTTTCTTTCTTTGGTCATATTTGCCGTCATATCAATGTTGACAGGGATCTGTTATTAGGCTCCGTATTTGGTAAGCGAGCACGAGGTAGACCTAAGATAACGTAGGAGAGAGAGACAGACGGAGACAGAGACAGAGACAGACAGAGAGAGACACAAAGAGAGACACAGAGAGAGACACAGAGAGAGGGAGAGAGACAGATGGACAGACAGAGACAGAGATATAGACAAAGAGAGACACACAGAGAGAGAGATACAGAGAGACAGAGAGAGACAGAGAGAAACAGACAAAAAGAGAGAGATGGGGGGAAGAGAGAGAGACAGAGAGAGAGACACAGAGAGAAATTCAAATGATCAAATAATTAAATTAAAAGTTCTGACAACAAAACTGAAGGGGCCATAATCTCCCCCTCTTTCTTAATGATTTCCTTTTCATGGTTAATATCTTTCAATTTCAAATATTGTATGGATTCTTGCAACCTAGACCGAGTGTCCAAATTATTTATTCTACTTGCAGTAAAAGGATAAAATGCAGCATCAAAATCTAGAATGAAATGGTCAACATTTAAACTGGTTGTTATTACTGTGAGAAATAGCAGAAAGCCCTCAGTAAAGAAGATTGATAATTCGATATGGAAAATATCTTCACACGCAAAACTCACGACTAAACAAGAAAACTTTGTTTTATTCTATTGTCTCCCGTATCTTTGAAGACAAATCGGTCTTTTAAAAAAAATTCAATCGAACGTTTTGACTACTGCTCTCAAATGAGGAATTGATTACACTGGTCAACAAAATTTTTGAAATCTCAGTTGCATACGATTTTTTATTCATTCTTACCCTTTGTGACCTGCTAAATTCAAATCTAAAAACAATTTATCTCTGCACGCTCTAGTTTTAATGCAATTTTAAGTTTTCCATTCTAGCTCTTTGTGGTCACATTAACAGAGATATTAAAATTGTTTTGATTTCGTTTCAGATCTGATCATGGGTACAAGGAGACGTCAATGTGAGAACAAGACGAACAGTTTCTGTTATATTTGTGGATGTGTCACGCTAGTTTGTCAAAGGCATAATGTAACATGTGTGAGGTGTGCTCAGAAAATATACTTAGGAATTGCTCTTGGGGAAGACAAGAAATGACCCCTACATATTGTGTTTCATAACTGCGAGGAAATGCTGTGAGACTGGACAAAAGGGAAACGTAAGGGTTTACTTTTCGAAATTTCCATGACCTGGCGAGAACCGAAGGGCCACACAACTGACTGCTATTTTTGTCAGATCAATACAAAGGGCCTTAGTAAGAAAAACAGACAAAAAAATTTTATATTCTAGTATCCCCTTACTTTCTTCTTTTGTGTCACTATCAAAGATTACCCATTGTGCTTCTCTTCCTCTAATGAAGTTTCACCAATTCTCTGCTAAGTATCCCAAGCTTAGAGCTTCCAATTAAGCATAAATTTTCTTTCCATGTAAGGCTACTCTTAAGAATCTCCCTTCTTCCTGCTTCCCTAGTGACTATAATCTTAGTTGGTTCAATGTCCTAAGCCAAAGGGTATCTTGCAGTCNCCACACAACTGACTGCTATTTTTGTCAGATCAATACAAAGGGCCTTAGTAAGAAAAACAGACAAAAAAATTTTATATTCTAGTATCCCCTTACTTTCTTCTTTTGTGTCACTATCAAAGATTACCCATTGTGCTTCTCTTCCTCTAATGAAGTTTCACCAATTCTCTGCTAAGTATCCCAAGCTTAGAGCTTCCAATTAAGCATAAATTTTCTTTCCATGTAAGGCTACTCTTAAGAATCTCCCTTCTTCCTGCTTCCCTAGTGACTATAATCTTAGTTGGTTCAATGTCCTAAGCCAAAGGGTATCTTGCAGTCATGTTTTCCACTCAAATTACTCCCCTCTCTATTTTCTACTGTCCTGCAGCTACATTTCATGACCTTTGTTTTGCACAACTTTGAAAAAAAGACTTCCTTAACAATATACAACAGTCCATGCAAATTTAAGGCTTTTAAGTTTGACTCAGGCAACATTCAAGAAAGCCAATGTTTTATCTAAGTGTCATACTTCCGACATCGGGAGCAGGCTTTTGTGCCAGTTTTTGCAAAGGAGAATAACTTTCGTTTATTGTCATAACACCTCAGGTATTTTCCAGGAATTAGGGATGCCAATATACAACACAAATGACTGGCAATTATTTCTAGATATTTCCAACCGCAGTTTGAAGTGCGTCCTACTTCATAATAGCAATGTGTATGCAGCTTTTCCAATTGGACAGTGTTTATTTACAAGAGGAACATAATGACATCACGACTGTGATTGACCTACTAAAATACCATGACCACAACTGAACAATATGTGTGGACCTCAAAATGGTTAATATCCTCCTAGGTCAGCAAAGAGGATTTACAAAGAGCCCCTGCTACCTTTGCACGTGGGACAACTGAGCTTGAAAAAAGTACTGGAACCAGAAAAAGTGACCCATACGTGAGACCCTGAAGGCAGGGATGCCAAATGTTGTCAACGATCCAATTGTTAGTCAAGAAAAGATTTAATTTTCTCCATTCCATATCACGTTTGGCTCGATGAAACAGTTTGTGAAGGTTTTGAATATTGACGGTGAATGCTTCTAACATATATTTTCTGTGATTCCTGGTTTGTCCTTCGAGAAGATCAAGGAAGGAGTTTTTGACGAGCCACATATTCGTGCTCTAGTGCGTGATCAAGAATATGCCAGAAAAATGATTGATAAGGAGAGGGCTGCATGGCTTTTATTTGTGGGGGTGATGGCAAACTTTCTTGGAAATAAAAAAGCTTAAAACTATTGTCAGCTTTTCGCGATCTTGGATGTAACATGAGTTTCAAACTCCATTACCTGTACAATCTTCTTGATGGATTTCCTGAAAACCTTGGAGATGTAAGCGACAAGCAAGACAAACGGTTCCATCAGGATCTCAAGATCATGGAAGAGCGTTCCAAGGGATATGGGACAAATATATGATGAGAGATTACTGCTGGAGCATTAAAGGGGAATTTTTGTATTTGGGGAAGTGTTTCAAATCGTGATTTTCAATAAATTTATACTATTTTCTTTTCCTTTTTTACTCCAAAACTATATGTAGGGTATTATAACATATTTTTTCACATCTATTTCATGATAAACTACGACACCAATACGATGAAGACAAAATTTTGAGATTTTCAAATACCTTGATTGCAAAAAAAAGTTTGGCGTTGAGGAAAAACTAACTCCAGATCTGAAATCGTTGCAAGAAAATTATATAATACTAAGTGTTTGATATAAATCCAACAAAAAACTTTTTTGACTAGTGGTATTTGTCAATGCTTCGTTAAGCAGGGGATATCATACTTCTACCAACACTTTGGAATATCAATAGTAGATCATTTTGGCGCTGCTTTTCAAAGATCTATTGTACTAGCATAGTCTTTTGACAAATCATGTAAACTGATGTGTCACGTTTGTCTTGAACACTCCTATAAAGAAATAACAGCAACACATCTCTTGTTTTCTTTCTTATCTGTTGTCCGACGAAATATTTTAACTTTTGCCTCCTAATCAGTTTTTTTACAGATAGTAGAGCATCATTTCTTCTTATACTTATTACTTCTTGACGTCATTTAATACAATATAAACACAACTTGCTTTTTAATCAATGATAATGAGAGGTAATCACAGTTGGAACATAACGCTAGGGAATTCAAATTTTCCCCCCAGCTTTACTTTGCTTTTGCACGCCAGGAAGATTGGTAGTAAGCACTGCCTTGTAACAAGCTCATCGACAGTTCTCTTTTATGAAGACTCATAACAAATTCATTAGGCATGTTCTTCTACAGTGCTAAATGATATTTATTTATCCGATTACGGACAGTATTTTTTCTGAGACCAGGTAGTTCAGACTTACATTTGACGACCATGTTATAAGTACAGTGATCAGCGTACTTATCAATTTTATCTTATCTTCCTCACCACAGGTGACTCTTTCAGGCTTTTTTATCAGTAACAATTTAGAAAAGATCTGAAATATTCACCAACTCTTTATCGAAAAAAACCAAGATGACTGGCCATGAGTCGCAACTACATTTGTTGCTGCAGATGTTTTAGTCTTTCTGAAATAGTTTAGAATAGACCACTTGACACTTCACTCAAGCGTCTTTGCCTACAAAGTACAATTCCAAAACAAACACAAAACACTATTCGTTTAAACACATTTGTTCAAAACTGAGTCCAATTAAAAAGTGAGTGTACATGTGTACAATTTGCAAGTTCCAGTACAATAGTGTACATTAGATGGCTACAATTACAGCAAGTTTTGTTCTCTTGTTTACTAGTTTGTGTGGTTTACATGTCTGTTTGGCAAATACTAAATATACCATCACAGTCAAATTTCAGAATGTATCCACTATAATTGATCCACTATAATTGAACAACAGTTCTTGCTCTTGAAGAAATAGGGTGAAAAGTAGCCTTCGATTATTTTACTTCTCCCTCTCAGTTTCTCAGCATGCAAAATTGAGTTTCTGTCTTAAATAAATAATACTATGTGTAGATATTTATGCGTATTATTAATACACTACTAAGTACATAAGCTGTATCTATTAACCATTATGTATTTATCTATAAATTGTTAAATATAGAGCTATATGTCTTTTTTTAAAGAACTTATAAACTATTAAATAGGGAAGGTGAAATTTCTCTGCTACTTTTTGGAAATGCGGTGGAATTTTCCTTAGAGAAGATCAAGCATTGGAATCAGAAATATCGAAAAAATACGAAAGATAATACAGTAACTTTTGAATCTTCCTTTATTTCTGTTATTTCTTGTACCTCTTAAGTTTCTGAAATCCAAATTACAATGTCAGATATTGAGGTACTCAGCAAAATCGTTGAGACTATACAGAAACATCACAACTTTCTAGGGGGGGGGGGGTACTCCCAATCAGGGCGTACTTTCAAAAAGCATTGCGAAATACAGGAAACAATCCAACACGTTTTATTTTGACAATGTAGCAATATGGCCCTGTGGATATGAAGAAGTAAAACCTGTATTTGACCAATTGATTCATTACAAAAGGACATTGCTGGACTTGATAAATGATCAAGACTCCAGGAAAAGAAACTGGATACTAGTTCATAATTCTTTGCCATATCTAATTTTTAATTCTTGATTAGATTTGGCTGTACTGGACATAAAATTGTCAAACACAAAGAATAATTACTACCTCTCAGAAGAAAAACTATAGCTGGTTAACCAACTAGAAGAGCAACCTAAGAAATAAAATAAATTCTGCAAGTCTTTTTAAGTGTGCTGAAATAGTAAGCTTAGCTATAAAGAAATAATAAAAAGCACACAATTTTCATTCAAGTAAGCAAGAATTCATCAGAGAATAATATATATATATATATATATATATGGTTGGTTCCAACTCTTGTTTGGGACATGAATAACAAAAGTTGCGTTTGATTTAGCTACCAAAGTGGCACTGCATATTGAAGACTTATTTTAATGTGGATAAGGAAAGGCAATCGAGATTTAATGGCAATGAACAAGATATATTTTTGTACTAAATTGTATTATTCTCTATTCGGATGTGTCAGTTGGCTCAGGTCCGCTTGTCTTGTAACTCTTTTAAAAAGAACAAAAAAATCTACACCAGGTTTTTCACGGGTTATGTACACCAACAAGGAAAAGCAGCTTTTTTTGACTTTTTACAAAAATATTCTCTGTAGACTGCTGCCAGATCTTTAATAAAATTTTTGGCATTTTGATATTTATAAAGGTTTCCTTGTGTACAAAGTATGAAGTTGGTGTGTCTCAAGTTGACTAGTTCAGAATTAAATTTTTCTTCAGTTATCCTCTACAAAATGACAAAGTATCACCATATAATTACTATCCCCTGACTTTTTTCATGGGATATTCTCATTCACAAAGGTGGCAAATATTTGACGCGAGTCTGTAATATTTATGAATTTTGGAATAAAATCTTTCAGCGTAATTCAATTCCATTGGATGCTCGAAAGGCGATCAGTTACATTGTCAACTCCTGCTGTTATTAACTATGCTGAGTTGCCATTTAATAGGACTCCGTCAGACAAAGAAAGACATACCTGAAAAGTACAAGATGTTTGTAGTTTTGACTAACTAGTAAAGTTACAATAAATCTTAACCAAAAGGATACTCAAATTGTTTAATGTTTTTACCTTCGAAAAATTGATTTGTACTGGATTTTTTTCTACTTTAATATATGAAACACAAAGTCTTCATCATAGCTGTTTTATTCATTGAAATTTTTTATATTATTCTTTTCTGTATCTTATTTTTACAAAGGTTCACACATATACTTAATATAGCTTTCGAAGACGGGGCGACACTTAATGCTAGATTTTAATGCTGCATTTTATCCTTTTACTGCAAGTATAATAAATAATTTGGACACTTGGTCTAGGTTGCAAGAATCCATACAATATTTGAAATTGAAAGATATTAACATGAAAAGGAAATCATTAAGGAAGAGGGGGAGATTATGGCTCCTTCAGTTTTGTTGTCAGAACTTTTAATTTAATCATTTGATCATTTGAATTTCTCTCTCTGTCTCTCTGTCTCTGTCTCTCTCTCTCTTTCTCTCTCTCTTTCTCTCTCTCTCTCTCTCTCTCTCTCTCTCTCTTTCTGTGTGTATACATACAGATACAGATAAAGAGCCAGGCTCTAAAATATTCTTTAAAAATCTAACACAACACAACGGAGAGTGCAAAAGAGAATTTTCTTACTATTATTTTCGTACTTACCATTTTACAGGTATTAATTTCCAGTCAAACATATCACCATTCTGAACATTTAGTCTGTCTGCGATAAGACTAAAAAGAGAGCTTAAAAGCATTTCGTCAACATTAATTATTNTATCTTATTTTTACAAAGGTTCACACATATACTTAATATAGCTTTCGAAGACGGGGCGACACTTAATGCTAGATTTTAATGCTGCATTTTATCCTTTTACTGCAAGTATAATAAATAATTTGGACACTTGGTCTAGGTTGCAAGAATCCATACAATATTTGAAATTGAAAGATATTAACATGAAAAGGAAATCATTAAGGAAGAGGGGGAGATTATGGCTCCTTCAGTTTTGTTGTCAGAACTTTTAATTTAATCATTTGATCATTTGAATTTCTCTCTCTGTCTCTCTGTCTCTCTGTCTCTCTGTCTCTCTCTCTCTTTCTCTCTCTCTTTCTCTCTCTCTCTCTCTCTCTCTCTCTCTCTCTCTCTTTCTGTGTGTATACATACAGATACAGATAAAGAGCCAGGCTCTAAAATATTCTTTAAAAATCTAACACAACACAACGGAGAGTGCAAAAGAAAATTTTCTTACTATTATTTTCGTACTTACCATTTTACAGGTATTAATTTCCAGTCAAACATATCACCATTCTGAACATTTAGTCTGTCTGCGATAAGACTAAAAAGAGAGCTTAAAAGCATTTCGTCAACATTAATTATTAAAGTGATGTTAACAGGTGAATACTAATCAGCCTTGGTTCTGAAAGCAACTTTATTTGTGTCAATGTCAAACTGATGATAAATACATTGTTCTTGTATTTGAGTTTACGAGTATGCTAGGGATATTACCTACTGAATCCTAATATTGTACCACCGGTTTTACTCAAACATTTGCTAATTATAAATAGCTGCATGGCTAAACATGATGCCAGGGGCTCTAGCTTAGAACCTCACCTGCTTCCCGTGAAGTACTGCGTTCAATGAGTGTCTTTTTTTATAGCAAAATATTAATGAGTTTTCACTTTTTTTTCCAAGGGAAAAGTCAGTAACATAGAGCCAAGAGAAAAATGCGCTTTTCCAACATGGCAAAGGAAAACATCATAGCAAATGCACAGATACAAATTTTCTGAAGGAACTGAAATATACTGAGAAAATTAGCAATTACCTGATTATGAAAACACATCTATTACATTGATTCAAAAGCCCGTAAGAATTAAACAGGTTTTTTTTTATGTTTAACCTTGTGTCAAATACATTAAGCCGTCAAATCTTTGCAGAAAAAAGTATTCTGGTGATTATATACTTACTTACTTACTTCAGCCTGGAGGTTGTAAGTCAAACCTCCCGACCACAGTGATTATATAATGACCTTAATACTATCGTGATCAATTTTGTATAATTTTCAAACTGTGAAATACATAAAGATCATGGTGTTATTCAACTGTTATAAATCACAAACAGAATATAGCATCTACTCTTCCATTTTCCTTTTGGAAAGTAGAGTCAAAGCGCTTACTGTTTTTCACCTTAAAGGTGCGGCCAGGTTCACAACCATGACAATTTAAGAACGTTTCTTCTTGAACCTACAAATAGGTTGCTGAAGGTAGTAACTCAAAAGAGAAGCTATGAAAATTCAATATCTCTGTTTCTAATTCTGATTTTTATGTACGGTATATTTCTGTATCTTCAGATTTACAGGGTTGTCATCTTAGGAAACATTCCCCAGTTTTCTATTCTGAAATTCACTTTTTAGTACATTTTATAACATTTTCATTTTTATTTCTACTTAATAATGGAATATGCATTGACAACAGTATTTAAATATGGTATATTTATTGGTGCACATTAATTGAAGCTTATCCTGTATAGATTCGTGATATAAATCTATAATAAATAAATTGTAAGCTTACCTCCTGTTAGTTGAATAAACAACAATTAAAATCATAAACTTTCTCGAAAGCAAACCGTTGGGAATTTGAATGTAAATGAAAATCGTTTTAACCCTTTATCGGGTACATATCTTATTTCCATTTATATATATATATATGTTATATATGTATGTCTTATTAATCTTCATTGTATGGTGTCACATGAAATTGTGCATGGAGTTTTGTGTGTTATATACCACACTCAATTTGGTGATAAGACATATTATATGTGTAGTGTAAAGCTATTGTGACAGTCAAGCTCTACAAATCATTCATGCCATATAAATTAACTGCCATGAAATCATACACAAAAGAGCCCATCCACCCTGCTTATTT
Organism: Morbakka virulenta; assembly: GCA_003991215.1. Lineage (NCBI taxonomy): Eukaryota > Metazoa > Cnidaria > Cubozoa > Carybdeida > Carukiidae > Morbakka > Morbakka virulenta. Next base: position 451,567 of record RDPX01000003.1, read on the forward strand.
TGCCAGCAACACAGAGACAGAGAACTGAAACCCACTGCTACTCCAAAAGCGTTCATGAAATATATATTTGTAATCCACAAACGAAGCCATTTTTTTAACGAAAGTAAGTTAGTGGAAAACACTGAGACATCAGCAATGTAGAAAAGTGTAAATTTTTTCCATTTGAAAGTATTTTTAAAAGGTCAAGCTTACCATGCGTAAGTAACAGGACGTACTTCGATTTTCAACAACGTCTGACAATTTTGGTTTCACTCATGTTCTAAACTGTTAGTATTTCATTTTTGTCATTGCGCCTTGCTCGGAAACTATCGAAAGTTTGCTGTGGACGCCAACTTTCTGGTTATATTCACACAAAATTAATCTTCAAAAATTATTGAAGAGTATGAAAAAACGGCAATTTTTCTCACCTGACAATAAAATTAATGAAATAGCTTTCTTACATACATGACGGCAAGGAAATAGTGGTTATAAAACAACATAGAGGAAAGAGGAGCCATGACTTAATGGTTAGTGCCATTGCACAATGACCAACAGGTTCCTGATTCGATTCCCCGAGCGGGCGAGGAGAATTTGGAAATTTACAAAAGGAAAGAGCCATTGGTTGGCGTCAGGAAAGGCATCCGGCAAAAAAAAATCCTTACTGTTAAAACAAAGTCCCTCTGAAGGGAACCGTCTGAGCCCAAATTGCTGGGTCCAGTCAAAGAAAAGAAAAAGTTAGAAATTCAACTTAGCAAATACCACTCTTTCCCCCTAAAAACAAGCTACAGTTGAGTTTAGATGAAATTTTCTTAAACAACGGCAATGAAGCATTTTGTATGAAAAAGTGCAAAGATATGGGCAAGCATTTTCTTGGTTTAGAATTAAAAAAGAAAATTATAAAGATGACTTTACATTACAAATAAGTTTGCCTTCAGATTTTCTTCTGGTAAACAAAGTAATCAAGAATGCAGTGACAAAGTGCTCTTACTAATAAAAAAGACCCTAACTTAGATCAATATTGGAATATTGCAATAAACATAAGGTAAATTCTACCAAGCAATTAGTGCAGAGCACAAAGACAATACTTTTGAAGTCGCTGAGGATGTTTTGGTAAAACATATTTAGATTGTACACCTCTCTCTTTGATAGTAGGCAAACATGACCCTATTTTTAGCTCAGATAGCCGCTCCAGCTCTTTTATAAAAATTAGCAAAGCCTATTTTAGCACAGCTTTTTAAAGTACCTTAACATCTAATTTGAGCTTTTCCCGTTGCCTCGTTACTTTCATTTTTCAATTGCAGGTTTCATTTCTGAGGTCATCTTTGAGAAGGGCCCATTTAATCCCCTTTTGGGGACCGTAGCCCTGACTTTATATCGAAAATAGAGTAGTCCATGTTTACTTCAAGCTGTGAAGTACTCTGACATGATATTTGAGTTTTTTGTTACCCGTTTGCGGTTCCATCTGGACCACACACACACGTACTCACGCAAGCATATATACTTCAAATGATATATATATATATTTAGAGATGATTTTAGATTCAGTTGACCAAAATAATTTCTGTAGACACCAATACTTTTTATTATGTTTAGATCCAAACAGTCCAAATAGTTCTGTCTTATTTGGCACTGATTTCCGTACCTTTGTAAAGAAAAGCTAGCTTTAAGAAGGTAACATAAATAAAATTTGTTTGCATTGTTGTTTTTTCTTTCAACGAAATAGTGACAAGAAGCTCTTTAAGTGCAAATAGCATTTGCTTACAAAATAAACAGCCAATGGTTTTCTTTTACATCTGACCCTAAAAGAACTTACCGGTAATTCATATACCAAAATCATAAGCAGTGTTTTGAAAGTTGCCCTGGTTTTCAAGTAACAATTCTTCCTTTTAAAACCCAATGCCATTATCCTCCTGTGGCTTAGTAATTCCACGTTTTCTTGTATCTTGTACAAAAAGTCATGATCATTTATTATAAAGGATAGAAAACTAAACAATTATTTTCGGAAGTTGTGAAATCGTAGTATTTAATCAACAGGCTATTTGATATTTTGATCCTCCATAATTACGTCAAGGATTTTGTAATCAATATGAAAGTGGTATACCGTAATTATTTTGTTAATATCAAAAGATCTAAGAGATAAGATGTGAGGAATCCAAGTGAGAATGCAAGGATTGATAGGGAATTTATTTTCTTGTGTCATCTGCTTGTGGAATTTCTGGCGTGTAGCTTTTTCAAGAGATTATAAGAATACAACAATGGCAGTAACGCTAATTTCGAAGAACAAGAATAAACGTAGATGCAAGTCTGAACTGGATAACGTCGTGGGGGCCGTAACTTGTTCCTTGTTAAGCAGCTCATTGCCTCAATTTATCTGCAGCTTCCTATCTCAATATAATATTTCCAATGTTCAAGTTGAGAGCAAGATATTTCTCAAACATTATTGAACTGGCATACGCATTGCTTATACGCATGCATATATGTATATATATATATATATATATATATATATTGGTTGGTCATTTTCTTTCTTGTATGGGCGATATGTGGACGATGTAAGATCGAAGGTGATGTCAAGGAAGTCTACTTGTTTTAGGTTCGTCTTTATATCAATTTTGAAAACTTTGACGCAACCATGGGTAGCTACGACGGAGCAGAAGTCTGCGAACTTGTGGGCATTTTTATACTGTCCAAACTAGGTGAAAGAATTCGGAAGGAAGACAGTGGGTTGTACAGAGACGATGGCTTAATCATTCTCCGAGATACAAACGGTATACAAAGAGACAAAACAAGGAAAGATATTATAAAAATTTTCAAGGACATNCTACACCAAACGTCATCTACAAGGCAACAGTATCATTGACACCACCCACAGGGACACCAACACCACATAACATCGAAAAGGCATACATAGGATTAACCGAAAGGCCATTGAAACACAAATATTCTCAACATAAATTATCATTCAACCACAGTAAATACAAATACAGCACAACACTATCCAGTTTCGTATGGGAAGCAAAGGAAAAAACCGGAAAAGCACCCGAAATATCTTGGTCTATCCTAAAATCATTACAACAACAGCACCTTGGTCTCACTGAAAAAATGCCCATTATAACATACACCATCAAAAAACAACTTCTCAACAAAAGATCAGAACTTATTTCAAAATGCCGACACGAAAACAAATTCCTCCTCCGCAACTTCATACCTAATGACTAACTACATGGGACCTCCTTTCCTGATCAAACAGCCGAACACCTATCTACCCAATTGGAAAATAAATCAATCTTTAGTAATCTTAAACCGTATGCACATGGTACTTCCTTTCTTTCTTCCTTTCCCAGAACATTAACACCTTGTAATACGTTACCACCTGTAATTTTTTTAATTATTTTTGATGAGCCTCCTACTTTATTTGTTTATAAAAAGCATGTACAGTATTTGTAGCATTATTGCTTGATGATCGAAATATCGTGAAACTATTAGTTGCAATCACAGTTCTTAATTTTCGTGTTTTATCTTATCTTATATTGCTCTGCTATATGCATTGAGCACTTTTTGATACGAATACACAATATTACACAAATATATATACCCTATAATCTCGCATTAAGGCGCGGATATCCGGATATTTAAAAATTCTGCATTTTCAAATTTAGAAAATAGGGCCGTATATAGGCGCCCGGCGCCTATATCATTTTTGCTAAATATCACTTTGAATTACATTATTATTTAGCCCTGTTTATAAGGATTCTACAGAGTAAACAAAACAAAACAAATACTGTTTTGGGATTCGTAACCTCAGAGATTTCACAGATTAAAAGATACAATGGGACTATCTATAAGTCTATTATAAAGTCCTCGTCATTTTCATCAGACACAGAGCCTTTCTTTTCGTTCTCATCGTCTGTGTTATGATCTTGATCTTCGTAGATTTCATTTGAAACATCCTCGTTCGCCTCCTCAAGCTTCAGCAACATTTCGTTTACCTCTAAGATTGCTTCTGTAAGGACAGCTCGATTTAAAATCGTATTACGCAATTGTGAGTGAAGCTTCTGGTAATCATCATTCCATTCGATGTATCCGTATTGCTCAAATCTACTGACGATGAATGCTGGTTTTGCTACTGACTTCCAGGTTTCAAATACCCACTGCCAAACCATTTCGTAAGATGCACGGGGTCGTTTTCCCTGCTTGATGAACTCTTCAGTACCATTTGCGATACAATCTGCCATTTCTCTCTTTTAGAATATCTTTGAATGGCTTATTGACTATCAAGAAATTGGAGCAGTTGGGTCATACCACCATCGATGATTTTACATTCTGTGTTGTATCTCGTTAAAAAAGGCACATCTCCCACTCACCATTGCTTTAGGGAATTTACCTTTTGGGGCCTTGGTCAGATTTTTAAAGATGACCATTGGTGGCAAGCATATTCCTTTTTAATGATCATCAATTTTGCGTACCGCAGCAGTTAACACAGCAGTAAATTGCAATTTTTCATTGCCAGTGATTTTAACTTTCACTGTTTTCACACCTTTTAAATCAAAAGTGGCGTAAGATGGCATATCGAAAGAGCACGCGATGTCATCCATATTTATTATAAAGTCAAGGTCATTCAAGGATTTCATCGCAGCTAAAGATGTATCACAATGTTCTGGGGCATCAACAGGAATTTTTTGTCCAACACTTGAATATTTCGTCTAATCATTCGACGCAGCCATCCAAAAGAAGAAAAAAAAGCGCTCATTATTGCCTGGATACATGGTTTGAAATAAAAGTAACGCCTTTCTTCGTACCTGCTTACCAGTGGCAGAGATTCGTTTACCTCTCTCTTCTTTGACGTAGTCCAATAAAACAGATTCAAGTAATGGATATCTAGCTTTTGACGGTCTAATCCTTCTTTTCGTTCGTATATTTATTCCTGGAGTAAGAGCAGCCGACTTGAAAGCTTCCTTTTGTTTGCTCCATCGCTGCAAATTTTTCCTCGGAATACCTAGCTGTCTAGATGCTTCTCGAATTCCGACCTCGATGGCTTTTTCTACTGCTTTTCTTTTATCGTACAGAGAATAGCTTTTTCACGTGACGTTGTCTTCCATGTTTAAACAATTCCTTCCACAATAAAACAATTGAAGTATTGCTTGAAGTTTCGTCGTGTTATGATTGTATTCCAATGTTTTGGTTCGAAATTTATGTTTCACGTGTTATGATTGCATTCAAATTTCGAATGCAATGTTATTATTCAAAATTTATGTTATGGTCAGACTTAAACGATTATATCTAGTGTAAAATTTTTGGTAAATGTTACATGAGGAATCTGGAGGAATCTGCAATGGCGAGAGTAACTAGGTGTCGTCCCTGTGTATTTGAGTTTAACTGTTTAATTACTAGACATCACGTATATAAAGGCATATGGACCCCACATATTCAAGAACAGCTGACTTGTGAAAGAGAGCCTGGTAATCAACACGATGAACATGCCGTGAGAGTTCTGAACGATGGCGAAATTGTGGGTCACATTCCACAACTATTTTCTAAGACGTGCACTCTGATTTTGTTATCTGGCGGCTCTATGAAAGTTTGCGTGTCAGGAAAACGAGAAAACATAAGAGGAAAGGGACTAGACGTCCCTCGTTTAGTGACTGTCAAGTTATCGGAGCATATTTTCTAAAAGTAGAGCCTATTATTAAAGATTTATGTAAAAGGCTAATTTAAGATATATATATATATATATATATATATATGCTTTATGAAAATGGCCTTATTTATGTTATTTCTCACTGTCAATATAAGAAAATTGATATTTTAAAAACTGGGCCGGATAGAGGCGCCTTGATGCGAGATTATTGGGTATAACGTTTTTTCACGCTCTTTTTCTAAAAGAATAATTACAAAACATGTTCATATTGGTGTCAACAATCGAGCATTCAATTTCCTCTGCCGAAGAGTAAACAGGGAAGAGTCCCTTTTTTATAGTGACTTCCAATATGGCAGTTTAGTTTTACAATCGTTAATAGGGAAGTCCAAAAACCTGCCTAAGAGTAAACAGGGAAGAATCCCTTTTTTTATAGTGACTTGCAATATGGCAGTTTAGTTTTACAATCNATTTATGTAAAAGGCTAATTTAAGATATATATATATATATATATATATATATGCTTTATGAAAATGGCCTTATTTATGTTATTTCTCACTGTCAATATAAGAAAATTGATATTTTAAAAACTGGGCCGGATAGAGGCGCCTTGATGCGAGATTATTGGGTATAACGTTTTTTCACGCTCTTTTTCTAAAAGAATAATTACAAAACATTTTCATATTGGTGTCAACAATCGAGCATTCAATTTCCTCTGCCGAAGAGTAAACAGGGAAGAGTCCCTTTTTTATAGTGACTTCCAATATGGCAGTTTAGTTTTACAATCGTTAATAGGGAAGTCCAAAAACTTCAGTAAAGAAATTGCTATTTTATGATAAAAAATAAAAAATGAGTAAACACAACAAGGAAAAAATTATTTCTCTTGGGAAAACTTTTGCTTTTATCTCTGTGAGATTGTCTACAGTGTGTTATAACGGAATACTTACTGCAGTAGCTTTCTTTCAATGATTTTCCTATTGATATTTTAAAGTACAATAAAACACTTTGTGAATTCACCACCAAAGTCATATTTAAAACCTTTCTATTTTTTGTTTACTTATTATGTACCTGAAAAACATTTCTGCAACATTGTTAGCTATTTCTAGCAAAAGACAAAACTTGTTGCTGATTTCAAAGGAAACTCATACTTGAAATTAAACATGAGTCAAGTTAATGATTGATTTGACAACCGTTCTGTGGTGCTTCTTTCACGTTTTACGAGATGTAACTCCTAAGTACATAAAATAAATATTTATGGCAAGATATTCATAACTTGGAATAAGAAAATCATTCTTTGGACTTTGTTACTTAGGAATGGAAACCAATAGGTGTCCAAAGGCATTATCATTTACAAATTCCTTTGTCTAAAATAACCTTCCTTGCAGACTGAAATCCTTACCATGCAAAATCTTTCTAATACGCATTAAAAGATTAGCTTTTTGGCCTATTAAATAAAAAATGATATATATATATATATATATATATATATATAGTAATAGTAGTAAAGTATACGAATGTTCACTAAGAGTGCTCAATGTTTCCAGAGCGTTTATAAATAGTAACTATTTATATAGTTACTATTTATTAACTATTTATATATATATATATATATATTAATCATTAAGTCATACTTTGAATTTTTTCATAGTTTATTTTTCCAGGAGTCATATCACTATATTATGATTTACATAAATATTTGTTTCCATTTTTATATATGAAGCTAAAAGGGAGTGAATTCGATTTTTTAAGTAAAGACAATGAAATCAAGGCTTTTTAGACTTGTTTTATGTTATTCTGCTAAAAACTGTAATTTAACGCTATTATATTTTATTCTGCTTGATTACAACTACGTCTACATGAACAAAAGTCGTAAACTTGTTGTAGCCGCTCAGTCCTCAGAGAACATTGTCAATAAGACATACCTGAAATACAAAGGACATTATGCAAGATGGAAAAAACCTACTATCACAAAAATTATGTTTGCTGCTGCTCCGATCCTAATCCTTGGATCAAAGTTTCGATATCACTTGAAACATCAATAAAACAATAAGAATAGTTTGAAACTAAACAGAAAAAATATCGCAGGGCTGACAAGGACACCGACGTGGTCGATTCTTTGATGGCAGGTATTATAGTAGGAAAAACAGATAGAGAGAGAAATTACTTTGATATCACTCTTCGAAAACTTCCTAATATTTTTAATATTTTTAAAAATTTCTATTTATGTTATAGCTTTTGCAAAATTTCAAAGGAATCAACAACGCTAAGAAAACATTCTATACATTTGTCATTAAAGAAAGGAGATAACCTTAACCTATACTTGAATCATATACTACTGATTGATTGATTTCTTCCTTGCAGGCCGATATACTTTATTGGCATATTTTAAGCATTGCAATAATTATGAAATCTGTAGCTGCTTAAATCCATTTGAAGGTTTTTAATTTCATACTTTTTACTACTTTGGGTGAAAATTCATTCAGGCATTATAAGAGATCACGACACCATATTGTTCTTTCAACTCTTGTTTAATTTCCAAACTTCGTATTATCACCTTTCATAACTATAGCGGATTTAGTTTTCTTATATTATGTTATAGTGGCTGAACACACAGTTGATCTACTCACGACATGTTGATTTTAACACCTCATGCTTGCCTTCCTATTCCAAAGTAATTGATATTTGGTCCTAAAGTTTCGAGTTTCACATTTTTGGTGCACAATATATTGTTACAATTTCATAAGCTAGAGAAAAGGGTATTCAACTAGCTGTGAGGCAAGTTTACACAAACCTAAACAAACTCAATCCCAATAAGTAGTCTTTTGTGCTTAGAATAAAAGCTGAAAAGTTCTAAAACCCTGTCTGGTTATTAAGTGCACCTGTCAAAATGTTCTTAACAGCTTGTTTTCCCTTTCAATTTGGTGTTCCTTTCATTGTCTTTATTCCAAAATCTTGATGATTAGGTATCACTGTAAATTCAACGTGTTTCTGGGGAATTACAGCAAAGTTTGTGTTAGTTACAAAGGACACTATCTAGCCACCTTAAAGTTAAAGCAGGCCCCAGGTCAATTTTGCTACCAACGACTTCATATTGGACCTTGATCAGGTAGCACTCAATACACAATTTACCAAGATGGGGGAAACTGAAACAATTTTGGGTTCACGATTGACTCTGACTTAAAATTGGTAGACACACATGGCATTTTACACTTCTACACTCAGCCTTGACGATTTCACAGTCCAAAGGCTCCTGGTGTCTCATAAATTTAGAGCCCTGTATTGCCGTGTTTCCAGTATGAAGGTCTTACGTTTGGTGTCACTAAATGGAATATCAATTAACGTCCTTCTCCTGTCACGCCATATACATTCCATGTTACCATTTGCATTTGTCTGGTCTTCCCTATCTTCTTTAAGCGCAATCGGGGCCTTTGCAGTACCCCTTGTCCATTTGCCACAGCATCCGGGGGCTGACACTGCGTATCGCTTGTATATTATCAAGAAATGTTTCTAGATATTAACGAAAGTTTTTCCCACATCATAAAGCCATTTACAGTTGATGCATCGAAGTTATCTGGTTCACTATCCTTACAGTTGGCAGATATTCAGGTGGAACAAAACGCACGTGAACTGTATGATAGTGATGATGAGGTATCACACTTCTGGCTCAATGCGGATGACAAATACGAGGATATGAAACGAGAGGCGCGACGCTCACTGGTGGTCTTTGGAAGTACCCATGTATGCGAATCTGGGTTCTCTCACATGGCCCAACTCAAAACTAAATACAGGTCGCGAATAACTGATGCTCATCTGAATGACAATTTTGTGTGTTGCCTAACCACTGAAGAACCTCGGTACGAAAAGATTATGAAGAAGCAATAAAATATATTGCTTCTTATATTCATTGCTTTCGTTTGAAATGTGTAATTTTGTGATATTCGTCTGTTTGAATTAAAGTCTTTTCAAAACGAGGAATTTTCTTTCTGTTGTGAAATTTGACAGATTCTTTAGGTTTGAAATTTTTGAATCTGAGTGGGGTCGCTTCTTTCACTGTTTATATCAAATTGGGGTCGCGAGGATAAAAGCTCCATAACCCGGGAGATAGATAATCGTAAAGAGAAATAAACTGATCTAATATAGATTAAAAGCTAGCCATCATCTGTTTTGTCAGTTACTTTATCTACTTTGAAGCTGTGGTACTCGAACTCCTTTAATCGTTGGGGTAGTATTTCTAAAACCCCTCCTGTTGCTCTTTGACATCCCAATACAGCTGTGCCACTAGACAGAGCGATGTCTTTTACCATCTGCAACATTTCCTTTGCTTTTGTATTATCTTATATGAGTGCCTCCACAGCATCTACCATGCATGTGTTTGCCATCTCAGCTTCTTCAATAGGATTTCATGTTTTTAGGAAGTATCCAGCAAACTTTGTGTGATGCTGTCATTGCCCTCAGTTTCTCGGTCAAAAAATGAGCGCATCAAGATCGCGTTGATGACCTTTGGAGTCTTGATGGTTCAGTTTTTCTGGCATTGGAGCCTGGTTGAAATTAGCTGTTGAATTGCCTATCCATCGAGTGTGATGTCACTGCATGCTCCATTTTTTAAAAACTGGGACAGTTGCTTGACAAATCAAACTATTTGGCTGCCTCTTGGATGGACATTCACAAAACGCTAATTATTCTGTCCATGTTTCATTGAATTTTCTTTTTTCACGGTCAACTTTTCTCTTTTCATTTTCCGACATGGTGTTTTGCCTTCGATGGAAGCGGTGCCGAGATGAAGGTCAGACAAGACTTTAACATGTTTTAATTGGTTAACCTACTATGTCCCACCTCCTCATGGAAATGATTAAGGAGTCAAATGCCAGACGTGACAGAAACAGTGGTGATGGCGAATCAAAAGTCAGAAGGAAACAGAAGTCAAGTGCCACAAACTGGCACGATAGAATCATTTGCAATTAGCTACCAATCACTCGCCGTTCACAAGCACAAATGCATGTTTTATAAAATGTTCCCATCGCAAAAAAATTAAAAACCGAAAACATTAAAAACAATATTTTTGAGGTTCAAGCTTTTCGCGGGCCGGATGTGGCTTGCCTGCAGGAGTTTCATGATCTCTGTCCCAAAATGACCGGAGGTAAGCATTTGAGAACTCTTCTGACAGAACTTCGTCAAGTATATAGCCTCATTTTGTGAAAACTTCGGAACGAGACTAAGTAAAAGGGTCGAAAGTTTTTTTGGATACATATTTTTTGAAGAGACCATCACCCGAGAGAGGATGATGATGATAGAAAAAGGTGAAACGTAACGAATTTTCAAGCATCGCCATTAATTTGTGCCAATTCATTGGTAACGTAGTGGTCTCTGATTTATCATGGCTGGAGCTGCACTAAAGAGGCTTATGGCAGAATATAAACGTGAGCATTCAGAAAAACATTTGGATTCTTTTTTTATGTGTTTACATTTGATTTCGCAGAGAGTCTGATACAGCAAATCAGCTTTAATTTTGAATTGTTTAAGAAACTTAAAGTACCTTAAACTTTAAGGCAGAATAATAAGCTTTTTCTGGAAAATAAGCTTAGAGCACGGTAAAATATCAAGAAATTTACGTAGTTAAACATCCTTTAAGTAAAGACAGACTAGTTTTACTTCCGGTCCACTCAGGTTAAACAAGAAGCAGCCTTTTTACATCTGCCTACACTTACGCGTACCACAGTAATATGAAGATCTAAAGATAAATAATATGAACGACAATATTAATTTTAATTATTGGAGGACCTTAATTTTAACTTTTAATATCGAAGTAAATTAAATTGGCAATACTTGGGGACAGCCCACAATGCGAAATTTGGGTATGTTCGCGGACGACAGTGACCTCTTCCCCAGGTAGTAATACTTTTGGTAAAAGCATATTCACATTTCTTAACAAAGAAAAATAGCGCCGTTGATAAAAAATAGGTGTTTAAGGGGCTTCGCAGATCTGTTTCTGCCCCCACACCTCTGAGAAGTTACTTGTTTGGCATGCCTTTGAGAATAATGTTTAGGGTTAGCCGAAGATAGAATTGGTAAATTGGTATTGGAGAATTTTGAATGCCCTTGATACCAGTATTGTTAAATAACCTTCCTCTTTTAATCTCACACTCGTCAAGATTTCATCACTGCTAAGTACTCTAAATATACTGACCAGCGATGTAGGCAACTGAATTCAAATTTGCCAAAGAAGTCATATTTTTAACTGAACAATCGCTGATGAACAACCACTAAAATTTCGAAACTGCTGGACAGACCGCTTGAAATTGCAGAGAGATTCCTATATTACGAGACAACACTGACTAACTGATATAAAGTTCTCTTACGGAAAATCATCTGCCACATAGATGTTTTGCAGTTTGGAGTACTGCAGTTTGTAACGTTTTTGTGAATATCCCAGTTGCACTTCAATATTTGCAGCAGCTATGATTGTAGTTATCATCAAGCTTTGGGTCAAAGTTATTTGGCTTTTCCCTGTGATGATTCATTAGTTATAATCAGTAATAAATGCATCTCATCTTTGTAAAAGGCACAAGTTGATAACAATACTAAATATTAACAGCATTCACAGTGTTGAAGCATGTGATTTTACAAGTTATGTTAACAAGATGGCAAACCATATTTTCTCTGATAAATGCTAAGTTTTAAAAAAGCATAACCCTCCAATAAATAATACACCCCAAAGGTAAATATACAACTAAAAACTGCAGCAAAAGAAGTTAGTGTAAAAGTTAATGGTGTAGCTTATTTTTCTTACAATAAAATGTAGAGCAACATCATAATTGTGATACCCCTAATAGAGTTTAATTTTGGTTTTAGCTCTTTCTCCAACTTTTGCAGTAGTGCCACGTGCCTATGAGCACCCCTTCTGAAACTGTAAATGTTAAGTAATCATCATTGGTGCTCATAAGAAAAGCTACAGTATGAATGTATGCCAAAAAGCCCCAATATGATATGAAAAATCATTTTAATAAATTGCCATTAATAAAAGCAGGTATTTAGTTATAAGATATCACTTCCATCTGTACATGTGATTTGCTGCATTGATAATGTTTTCATCATTTACATCAAAATTAAAACAGAAAGAGAAAAAGAAAATTATTTAGGCAAGTGAACAAGCAGACTTCTGCTAAAGAACAATTTTGTTTAATGAGAAAATAGCTCTGTTCATTGCCAGACGGAGAAAAATATATAGTCTTATATATAAGACTTTGAATTGAATTTTAATGGTATGTTATAAACTACAGCAGTAGTCTAATCTCAGTCAATGATAAGCCTGCTCATAAATACAAATGTTACAAAATCCCCTTTTTATTCATAAATCAGTGACCATGTAAATTTAAAGTATGGAAACAGTAATAATCTACAAAATAAAATGTATATGCATTTCAGTTATATTCATTTTTAGTACTGCATAATCATTCTAGTATTTTTGAAATAAAAATGTTATTCCACAAGGTCATGTAGATCTAACTCACATGTGCTTAGCATTTACCTTACAAAGTTTTATTTCATTTTGTTGTCACTTGTAAATTGTAGAGTTAAGCCAGAATCCACCTGATGGAATATTAGCAGGTAAGTTTGACTCCTGAAATTTGTTTTTTTACATGTTAACTACACTTACATACAACTGCTGTTATCAAAAATACTGGTCATGTTTTCTAACTGAAGGAGAACCTGTTGCTATACTTTCAGAAATTCAGACATTCTTAATATGTCTGCCAAAGCAAATCATTAGTAATAAAAGTGGCAACTTTTTCAGTAAGATATTTAAAACCCTTAATTTTTAAAATTTCATATTGTTTTACACTCAATTTGTGATCAGGGTGGGAACTATAAGAATGTTAAAGCCAGTGACTACCTGGGCAGTTATGGTAACTGCTCCATTTCATTATTTAATGACATTGGAAGCTAGCAACAGTAGCAAATTTTAAAAAGTCACACTTTGTCTTTGACTTAGTAGTGACTGGGTTGTATACAGGAAATACTTAATATCAAATTTGAAATTAGAAAGTTTAATTCATCTTGCAATTTTTTTTGTTTTTATTCTTACCATGAGCAACATTATCAAACATGAATATGACAGAGTTTTAGTCAGTCATTAGTTTGAAACGGTTATCTATCAGGTAATGTTTCCATTCACTTAATGTTCAGACAGTGGCATAAACCTATTTTTTGACTGAGTGTAACTTTATTTCATGAGATTTTAATGTTCCAGAAATTTAATACTGGCCTTCCATTCAGAGATGATGTAGCCCCAATGGCATGTTCAGATATATCAGTTTGGATAACAAGTTTTTGGGTCAGGTCTGGGGCAATGACAGCAGTGTTTTTGATATCATTTTATCATATTAATGTAATTTTGTTTTGTTGCTGAAAAATGTTTTATTTTAGACATTTCAAAAATGTCTAAAAACTTTTTCCAATAAGCATTGTGTATTTATTTGGTATTACCTGACATAGTAACATTATTGACACATGTGAGATTATAGTTTTTTTCTTCTTTCTCAATGATCAATGTTTGGGTAAACCAATATAGTTTATCCCCAGATTCAAATGCTGTTAACTCTAAAGGTCTAAGGTGTTATAGTAAGAATACATTGATATTTTGTGGATCATTTTATCTATATAGGAGGAGGGTAGCATCCAATTCTGTAAAAATGTTGACAGTTTTGCTTCAGTCAGCAATTAATCATTTGTAGTGTGTCTGACTCAGGTACTGCCAAAACCTTGTCTCACCATGTTGCAACACTTGATTTGATTATCCCCTCTTTTAAAGTCATTTTGTCTCTTGTTCAATAAAGTTTGTGTCACTTGCGCTGTATCTTCATGACTTGCATGCAATAGGCATTGTCCCAGGGGACATGCGTTTGAAAAGGTTAAGTGGATAAACTTGTATAGCAGTGAAATTGTAGAAGGTAACGTTTTTCTGAACTAGAATGATATACAGGTTCAGTTTGGATGGAATGTTTTGGGAATGAAACTTCATTTGTGGTGTCTAACATAGTTTCTATATTGTTATTATTTATAGAATTAGCTGTAAAGGTAACAGCATTTTATGATAGTGGTCAATTGTGTTGTTAATTGCCAAGAAGAGAAGGTGTGAAATGAATAGAATTGTCTGATTGGCTGGTTGACAACGACAATGGGGTGTAAAGAGTTACATCATTGCATTGAAGTGTACATTGAAACAAGAAACAAGGCCTACTGTGCTGTTGTAGCAGAAATGCACAAATCAGAGCATTCTGTATGTAGTGGTAGTTTGAGTTTGAGTATTTAGTGCTAATTTAAGAAAGATGTTTTTTAGACAACTGTTATCCGGTCACACTTAAGAATGCCCAATTTAGTATAGTCAGGTACACTTTTAATTCATTAAAACAAGTTATAAAGAATATGTAAAATAAAGCCACTGTGCATTGGCCCTATATTCCATTGCCCAAGCCTAGTTTTATTTGAAAATAGAGCTTTAACCATAAAATTCTTCATTTTTGTGTTGTCAAATGCTGTGAACCTTATGAAGAACTAACTTAAGCAAAGAAAAACCACTCTGGTTTAAAATCACTCCAACATGTATTTTTTTGAACAAAGTTTAGTTGAAGTATGTAAGATTCTAAATTTTATATACCTGTAATTTGATGGCTGTTGGGATATGACACTGTTAAAATTTCTTAGAAATTTCAGGTACCTAACAAGCCAACCTTGCTGATATCTGTGAGTAAGATACTGGTCATCCATTGCACCACATATATGCCATAGTTAAAGTTAAACAAAGAGGTTGGGAACTAATTAGTAGAACTCACATTGATGACAATGCCCCTGGACTACAATGGGCCATGCTGTTTCCTATAAGTTTTGAGTTTCATCAAGGGTGACTTCTTTCCTTGGCTTTCACTTTTTTTCAGTATTTTATCCATTCAATGAGTTTATTTAACTAACTGTATTTCTACTTTTTCTACAGTCAATATATTTGTCTCTTGTTGTTTTTTCAAGGACCAGTCAATGAAGAGAATTTCTTTGAATGGGAGGCTCTTATTTTGTGAGTATTAGCAGACTTGAATTATGCTAGTTTTGATTTAAGAAACTGATATTACTGCCTATTGCTGTGAGTTCTTCTGTTTCTTTTAAATAGCAAAAACCATAATTGTAATGTCACTGGTCATGTAAGAAATCTAGCCACACCTCTTTTGTTGTACTGCATAGTGTTGTAAATAGGCAATACTTACAAGTTATGGGGCNATTAAAACAAGTTATAAAGAATATGTAAAATAAAGCCACTGTGCATTGGCCCTATATTCCATTGCCCAAGCCTAGTTTTATTTGAAAATAGAGCTTTAACCATAAAATTCTTCATTTTTGTGTTGTCAAATGCTGTGAACCTTATGAAGAACTAACTTAAGCAAAGAAAAACCACTCTGGTTTAAAATCACTCCAACATGTATTTTTTTGAACAAAGTTTAGTTGAAGTATGTAAGATTCTAAATTTTATATACCTGTAATTTGATGGCTGTTGGGATATGACACTGTTAAAATTTCTTAGAAATTTCAGGTACCTAACAAGCCAACCTTGCTGATATCTGTGAGTAAGATACTGGTCATCCATTGCACCACATATATGCCATAGTTAAAGTTAAACAAAGAGGTTGGGAACTAATTAGTAGAACTCACATTGATGACAATGCCCCTGGACTACAATGGGCCATGCTGTTTCCTATAAGTTTTGAGTTTCATCAAGGGTGACTTCTTTCCTTGGCTTTCACTTTTTTTCAGTATTTTATCCATTCAATGAGTTTATTTAAATAACTGTATTTCTACTTTTTCTACAGTCAATATATTTGTCTCTTGTTGTTTTTTCAAGGACCAGTCAATGAAGAGAATTTCTTTGAATGGGAGGCTCTTATTTTGTGAGTATTAGCAGACTTGAATTATGCTAGTTTTGATTTAAGAAACTGATATTACTGCCTATTGCTGTGAGTTCTTCTGTTTCTTTTAAATAGCAAAAACCATAATTGTAATGTCACTGGTCATGTAAGAAATCTAGCCACACCTCTTTTGTTGTACTGCATAGTGTTGTAAATAGGCAATACTTACAAGTTATGGGGCTGAGAAGTCAGTAGTTTGAATTCCTTGTCTCCATACAAAGCTATTGTGGAAACATCCTAGTAATAGAGATTTAACAGATGTTTTAATGTATCTTAAATACATCACTTCATAAACCTGTATATTTGTACATATATTTATGTATACTAATTGATAATGATAAGGCTTTGAGTCTGGATACACAGTAAATAACTTATTGAATTCAAATGAATTGAATTGCATTTGACCCCATCTGACCTGAAGGTAAAAAGTTTAAGAGCAAATTACAAGAAAAAGATGCTGTGACACCATTTCCTTCGTCCTACCCAGATTAGTGTTATTCACTGGTTTAAGTTTAGAGTATTGTGAGTTCAAGCCCCACTGGCTCCATGCAAAGCCATCATGTCAGTGCTATACTTTTGATTTTATTTTTTAATTGTGTCTGCCTGCAGAGTATCAATGCTATTTGGTACTGACAAATCCTTTGAAGGCCAAAAGACAATGGGAAATGAATTGTTTGTATTGGGTTTGACCTGTTCTCATTGTGGGGATGAAAGTCACAAACCAGTAATTAAGAGGAACATTAGGCAATTCTATTGTACCAGATAGTCAAGTGGTTTGATACATGTTAACTATATGCACATATGTGTGTATTTAATGTATGAATGGCAGTTTATATGTATGTATAATAATAATGATTATTATTATTATTATCATAATTGTTCATTGTTTATTGTTCTTTTGGAGGAGCCGTGGCTTAATGGTTAGTGCAACTGTACAGTAACCAAGAGTTCTGGGTTCAATTCCCCTAGCTGGTGAAGAGAATTTGGAACTTTACAAAGGAAAAAGCCATTGGTTGGGGTCAGGAAGTGCATCCAGCCAAGAAATTCCTCACTGCCAAATCAAAGCCCCTCTGAAGGGCACCGTGAGAACCCCACTTGCTGAGGGAAAATGACATTAAAACTAAAAAAAAAGTTTATTGTTCTTTTGGCATTTATGTTATCTTTCAATTAATTGCAGGATAACAGGCAAAATCTATTTGCTTCAGGCATTCCGTACATTTCTTATGATCTTCACAGTTCTTAACAAGCAAGCTTTCTTTACTACCTTGTGTTGAAGGAGCAGTATTTGTCAGTCAGGAAGCACATTTTAGCCTTTTCCAAGACATTGTCTGTTTAATTATGCTTGTGTTGATAACCTTTCTGTATAACTAGCATAATCCCAAAGTAACCTAATGTCCTATGTCACTATCACACTTCCCATGTTATGGTTTTACCAGTTCCTCCATCATCTACATTTAGTTTTTGACATATTCCAGAAGACAAATTGAGCTGCCTTATCATGTCGGAAGTTGTCAAATTGTTTATTTTCAAACTGTTGAACTTCAGAACCATTGTGTTCAATCATTATAACTCCCTTTTCACGTATTCTACATTTTTGATATTATTTCTTTGTACATTAATATTATTATTATTAGTTTGACATTTTGTATGCATGAAGCTACTTATATTATCCATGCATTATTTTTCTTTGTGTGGTATCTACTGTTAAGGTGTCTTTAAACTATAATACGTGTACATATTGATTGATATCAATATGTACATGCGTTATAAATAGAGGAAGTGTACTTACAATATACTATAGTAGGTTTTTTTTGGAAAGAAAGTGTCTACAAACATATTTTCTCTATTTCAGGGGTCCGGAAGAAACACCATTTGAAGGCGGAGTCTTCGCATCAAAGTTGAATTTTCCATGCGATTACCCCTTAAGTCCACCGAAAATGCGTTTCACAAGCAGAATATTTCACCCAAACAGTATGTGATTTCCTTATTATTTGCTGTTAAGACTCATAATTGCTAGGAGCCCCTTTTAGATTTTGCGATTTCCACTGAAATGGAAATTTAGGAAGAAACGTGACTCTTATCAATAGGAATTTTCAAAACAGTGGGAGAAGCTAAGATAGGATTTCTTTCATGATCTTTGACGGACCATTCAGATTTTAGATCGAGACATGAGATTTACATCCTTACTTTTAATAACTTACTCATTTTGATTTATGGGGAAGGCCTAATGATTTTTTTCCCTGTTGACTTATGTTATACGCTTTCCTTCATACTATATGAGTTACAATTCATTTTTAGTGAAATATTACGGTTTTAAAAAAGAGGTTGGTAGAATATTCAGGTCCCCACAAGATATTATTTGGTGCATTAATGAGCGTGTTTTTTTGACCTAGTAGTTAATGTTCTGTCTCCCTTTTCTACTTAGTTTACGCTGATGGAAGAGTGTGTATTTCAATTCTTCATGCCCCTGGCGATGATCCAACTGGCTACGAGAGCAGTGCAGAAAGATGGAGCCCAGTACAGTCGGTAGAAAAGATACTTTTATCGGTAGTAAGCATGTTGGCAGGTGAGTAATTTCGGGGTGAACGAGTTATTGAAACAAAGTTTGATTTTACCTACAAGAGCTTATTTCCCGATTATTATTTTAACTTTTGGGTCGCAAATAACAAGTAGAATATATATATATATATATATATATATATATATATATATATATACATTTATCACAAAAATACAATCCAGACGCTTCAAGAGAAATAGTGCAGGGGTTGTATTCGTAAGAATGTAAAATAGGCAAAATGAAGTTGTGTGGGGTGTCTAAGGACAATGACCTGTGAGCTAGCTAGCTATCTATCTATCTATCTATCTATCTATCTATCTATCTATCTATCTATCTATCTATCTATCTATCTATCTATCTATCTATCTATCTATCTATCTATCTATCTATCTATCTATCTACCTATCTATCTATCTATCTATCTATCTATCTATCTATCTACTATCTACCTATCTATCAGTCGATACATCCACCCATCC